>JAHKKF010508631.1:0-10275 GCA_019740295.1 Labeo calbasu
TGGTGAGCAGAAGAGACTTACATATACACACCAACTTATGTTGAGGTCATGTTATTTTTCTTTGCAGGTGGAACATTTAGCTTTATCAGTAACTATTATTTCATATTTTAGATATATTAAAAAACGATGCTAGAATTTAGTATTTGGTTTCATTAAATGCAGAGACGCTTATTCTTAAAACACATTAAAAATCTTATCCACGAAAAGACATAAAATGCCATTAAGAGTAACTTTTCTCATGATTAGAAGCCGTCAGTAATCTAAGCATTTTTCCGAGGCTTGATTCTACAGGACTGTAGATCTAGGACACAAGCGCGTTCACGGCGCTCCTCCGCCCTGCCACTGTTCTCTTGCACGCTCCCCGCTCCGCGCGTGCTCGGTCGAGCCCTTCCGCTGGGCGCACGCGTGCGCGCTCCGCTCAGGATGCTGGATTGTAGGTGATGATGGCGGAAGAGGAGCTGCGCTGAGTTTTCTCCCAGTTTTTAAATACACCCCTATCAGACGCTCGTCAGCAGATCTCGTCTTTCTCCTCCGTCTCACTCAGAGGGACTATGGGGAATGAAGCGAGCCTCGAAGGAGAGGGCCAGCCGGGGCAACCGGGAGGCGCTGTCCCCGCGGCTGGAGCCCCGGCTTCCATTTCAGCACCAGCGGGCGGTGGACAGCTCCACAAGCCGAGCAACGGAGCGCCTGCCGGGGGAATGGGCACGGGACACGGCCCGGGAATGAACAGGTATCCCAAATCATTTCAAACGCTTCTGAAGCGTGTATTTTTTTTGTGTGTCCATTAAATGCAATGCTTTGTGCCACACGATACGAGTCTGTGTGGTCTAATCTTGTGCTTTTACATTTAAAACAAGTAGTGACTCTTAGATTCAGAATCGATTATTTCTGTTTTTAACAGCCTCCATTTAATTGCACTTCACACCCGATGTTTTACATCCAATGCTGTGCATTGCCTAAACCTACTAAGCCAGTTGCCAGCTAAAAAAAACCTCTATATGTGCATAAGATCAGGAATCAGCTAACATATGCTGGACTCATTAGGGTTATTTGATCTCTAGCATACTTGATGCATAGATCTATTTACATATGATTATGCATATGTATATAAACAGCCATATGAGAATGTTTTGTTTTGGCGTCTTTTCTTATATAGTGTATATTTCCATTCATTACAGACAGCTTGCGCTGTTAGCCTTGCTCTTGTCCCGAACCAAGCTACCTATGTTAGTTTGAGAGCTTTAATAGACATGGGATATTAATGATCTGAATGCATGATTGATAATATTACCATGTAAACGTGTTATCATATGCATAGTGGTATATCCAATGCATAATTTGGTGTCTGGCATGTTCTGAGAATTTGATACTCGTATGTAGTCTCATAAACCTCAGTTTGCTTTGGTACAATGTTTTAATAACACTGACCACAGTCACATGATGTGAAATTCATAGCTTTGGCAGCCACGCCTAACAGTGCTGGTATCAAAATGCTCCGGTACTAAAATCTCACTGTAAAAGACACTTGAGGGATCTGAGAGTGCAAGCATGATAAAATGTTATAGCATTAATAATTGATCAAATTTTGACGAGGATCCATGTGACTCATCTGTTACACGTGCAAGCGAGCATCTTTCACTACCTCTCGCTGTCTAGTCCTCCCCACCCCTCTCTCAATCTTTAAATAATGCAATGTGTGAATTTCCTCGCACTCCAAAGATTTAGAATAATTCAAACTTTGTGGTGCGGTTTATGCTGGTTGCAATTTTAGCTAGCTTCGGGTCCATGTTGTATAGTGGTTTGGCTTCAGGATGGAGATTTTACATTGCACATGAAGTGGCAACCCAGAGCAGTAGCAAAATTGTTTATTGTATAAAAAGTCTCTTGAATTACGATAGTTTTGTGCTGCTGGCAGCCAATAATTCATAGCACAAAGCACATTATGGTTGGCGCAGACATTTATTGTTGTCTGGATTGTATTTTCTTTCGCGTTGTGTAGTTTCTTCATGCTTTTTGGATGAGGGCAGGCCATGTGTCTTGCGTTCACAGTAACTGATGAATTTGTGCCAAAATACTGTAAAGTTTGTTTGGATGCACAGCCTTTGACAAGAACAACTATACATATAGGAAGTGATTTTTCTTCTACTGTAAAAAGTAAGGTACGATTATTTGGTTAGTTGCAGTTTATTAATTGCTTTTTTTCTTGCAACCAACTGGTTGGGAACTATTGTTATAGATGGGATAATATGATAATTTCTCTTACATGTACAGAATAATTTTGCAAAAATACTGTCAATTTGATGCATAAACTTTGATGTCAACAACAAAACATATGGGAAGCATTTTCTCTTCTAAGAATTGATAAGCCTATTTTTTTTAAAATCCTAAAATCCTAGATATGCATATGAAGAGTTCATTTGCAAAACAGATTACTCTGTTTTTAACCGTTTTCAAAAATCTTGTTTTTTCATTGCGCATTCTGATTAATCTGTCAAACTGCAGTTGGGTTATTTTGAATAGGTAAAAAAATAACAACAACAACAAAAAAATACAGCTAACTAACATGATAAAACACAATAATAACATGATAACATAATACAAAATGATTTTTGAACATGGAAAAAAAATATCTGGTTTTTGCAAATAAACTCTTTATATACTGTTAGTTGCATTTTATTATTTGCTTTTATAAAATGCTTTTCTATTGTACATTTTGATTGGATGCACACACTCTTTTTATGTCCACACCACATTATGGGAAACATTTTCTCTTCCATTGTAAAAGTTGATGAGCAGATTTATTTTCCAGTCGTAAATATACACAATTATATGGTTAGTTGCATTATATTATTTGCTTTGAGCATTGTTTCCCTCTGCAACTCATTTAGATCTGCTATGATTGGATAATATTGTAATCTAACTTGCCACTACAGTAACAGATGAATTTGTTTCCAAATACTGTATAGTATTATTGCATGCACAGACTTTGACGTCAACAACAAAACATATGAGAAGCATTTTCTCTTCCATTATAAAGGTTGACAAGCCTGTTTTATTGAGTCCTAAATATGCACGATTATACGGTTAGTAGCATTTTATTAATTGCTTTCAGCTTTGTTTTTCCCTGCAGCCCACTGCAAGTTTTTACTGGCTGCTTGATGTTTGACGTCAACAACAAAACATATGGGAAAATATTTTTTCTTCCATTCTTAAAGTTGATAAGTAGTGACCCTGGACCACAAAACCAGTCATAAGGGTAAATATTTAAATGTATAAATGATTTATACATCATCTGTAAGCTGAATAAATAGGACAATATTTGGTTGAGATACAACGATTTAAAAATCTGGAATCTGAGGGTGCAAAAACAATCAAAATATTGAGAAAATCGCCTTTAAAGTTGTCTAAGCAATGCATATAACTAATCAAAAATTAAGTTTTGATATATTTACAGTAGGAAATTTACTAAATATCTTCTTGGAACATGATCTTTACTTTTTGACATATTTTTGGCATAAAAGAAAAGTTTATTATTTTGTTTGTTATTGCTACAAATTTACCCGTGCTACTTATGACTGTTTCAGGGTCACATTTATTGTCTAGTCCTAAATATGTGCAATTATACAGTTAGTTGGATTTTTTTAGCATTTGCTTTTCTAGCTGAGAACCACAGATTATATAATATAATTGGATAATGTAATTAATAATGATTAGATAATATAATTTGATTTGCATCTACAGTAACAGATAAATTTGTGCTAAAATAATGTACATTTTCAACGAATGCACAACCTTTGACCTTAACATCAAAACATGAAATGTTTCCTCATCCATTTCAAAAGCTGATAAGCTCGTTTACTTTCCAATAAAGATGCACAATTACACGGTTAGTTGCATTTTATTTACTTTTAGCATTGCAACCCACTGGTTGAGAACTAGCTTGTGTCTACAGTCACAGATGAATTTATGTCCAAGTACTGTAAAATTAGTTTGAATGCACAATCTTTGACATCAACAACAAAACGATGGAAGCATTTTCTGTTCCACTGTAAGAGTTGATAAGTCTCTATTCTCTGATTCTAAAACGTGCATGATTATACGGTTAGTTGCATTATATTATTTGCTTTTAGCATTGTTTTTCCTTGCATCCTATCACTAGACAATATGCTAGACGTCCTTGTCTTAGAAGTCTTGCTTTGAATCTTGCACAACTGCATCTCAAGTGTTTTGAAGTGCAGATACACCGTGTATCCAACCTGAAACATCGATTTACAATGCAATGATGCAAATGAAACGTATTTGTTGCAGGAGGGTGACCTGGCTGTCGGTTTGTTTGTAGTCAGGCCTCTCGCAGTAAGACTGTATTCTGGATGTCAGCGTTTCTGTATGGTCTGATTGGTTCGTTCGTAAGTTAAAGTTGAATCTGTTCGGACATACAGTATGAGAAACGCACAGATGCATTTGTACAGCAGTAATGTTACTGCTGCACGTACTGACTGTCTGTCTGTGTCTGACCGGCATCATTAAAACTCCTGAAATGGGTGTGTAGTCACAGTCGTAGCCTTGCGTGAGTGTATGAGGTGAAAAACAAACCCGTGGAGGATATTATAACCCGGGCAGGGGAACATTTGTTTTTCTCATGGGCCATTCCCGAGACTCTTGCATTTCTTTTTTTTTTTTTTCCTTCTTGTGTGCGTCTCATGTTTTTATTGATGCACTGAAAAGCCAAGATTTTTCTGTACAATGTCATCCCGTCATACACACACGCATGGTGTGTGAAATGGCTGCATCTGCCCTTTGTTTGACAGAGTGGTGTTATGTCTTATGTACCATATCAAGGCACTTCATCATTCACTGGTAAAGCGCGTGAGATGCCTACAGATGAGGCGAGACCTTGTGCTAATCTCCTCATGGGTTTCTATCACTCTGAAAACTGCTTTCAAAGTTTGATGTTCGCTGAAGCAGATCTTTAAAATCATTTCACACGGAGTAACTTACTAGAAGAGGTAAGACTTCTAACTTTTATAATACTGTCAGAGTAACTTTTATTTTATAAAAATAGTGTACACGTCTCATAACAAGCTACTAATCAAATGTTCTCTCGAATTGCCTAGGGAAGCCTGGTTTAATTCGTTGTAGTGAGTCATTTAATTTGGATGGTTCATTTTAATGAATTGGTTAAAAAGATGATTCATTTGAATGACTCAGTTGTATTCCTGGAACTCCCTGTGCCACATTTTACATTGTTTTTTTTTGTTTGTTTTTTATGTCTAGTTAAATACGGTTGTTTAGCACTGTTATATTTTGGATTCATAATATAAATGATTTATATACTATTCTTCAAAAATATGAGCAAATATAAATAATAATAATAGTAGTAATAATAATTTATATTGTGAAATATTAATGCAATAAAAAAAAAAAACAGTTTTCTATTTAAATATTTAAAAATGCAGTTTAAGGTTAAATTTAATTCATTTAATCATTTACTTTAGATGGTTCATTTTAATTAATTGGTTTAAATGATGATTCATTTAATTTTATTCCTGGACATTTTACATAATTTTATTTAGTATTATTTATCTTAAATTTTATAATTATTTTTTTTTAAATAGTTAAATACTGTTGTTTAGCATGGTTATATTTTAGATTCATATTAATGATTTATATAATATGCTTTAAAAGTTTACATTATTATTATTATTATTATTATTATTATTATTATTATTATTATTATTATTATTATTAATTTATGTTGAGAAATAGTGCAATTAAAAAACGGTTTTCTATTTAAATATTTTAAAATGCAATTTGAGGTTGAATTTTTGCAGTGAGTCATTTAATTTGGATGGTTAATTTTAATTATTTGGCTCAAAAGATTATTCATTTAAATGACTCAGTTATATTCCTGGAACTTCCTGTGCAACATTTTACATAATTTTATTTATTTATTTATTTATTTATTTATTTATTTATTTATTTATTTATTTATTTATTTATTTATATTTTACATTTTTCTTCTTCTTCTTCTTCTTCTTCTTCTTCGTATTTGTTTATTTATTTTACTAAATGGTAAAATACGGTTGTTTATAAATTATTTATATACTATTCTTCAAAAGTTTGGATAGTTATTATTATTATTATTATTATTATTAATAATAATAATAATAATAATAATAATAATAATAATTTATATTGTGAAATAGTAATGCAATTTATAAGAACAGTTTAAATATTTTTAAATGGAATTTAAATGTGAATTTTTGTGTATGTGATTGAAAAAAAAATTCTCCAGAATTATTTGATGAATGAAAAGTACAAATGAACAGCATTTATTTAAAATAGAAATCATTTGCAACATTATAAATGTCTTTGCTGACACTTTTCTTCAGTTTAATGCTTTCTTGCGTAGTAAAAGTATTAATTTCCTTCTTTTAAAAAAAAGAAAAAAATCTTACGGTTCCCAAACTTTTAAACTAGTGTAAAGTATTTAGTTTCATGCAATTTTTAGTTTCAGTTTAAGTGTGTTAACACTTTTTTTCTGTAATTTATTGCACTTGTTCCAGATAAATATTGCTCCTTTTCATTAAATAATTATAATTTCATAAGAAGATAAGTAAAAAGAAGTAGTCCTTTTACATAGCTTCAGTATACTTGGCTATTTTTTGTTTTTAGCTTGTAGTGAATTAACTACCGCTTCTAAAAGATAATGTTTGACTGTTTGAACGAGGCTTTTAACTTTATCTGCAAATTCAAAGCTTCCAGCACTGATAAGCAGTATTACAAATAGTCTTGTGCTTTCTTATGATTGTATTTAAGCTTTAGAATAAGATTCGAGATTCAAAATGTTCGTCGATTTTTGAGAATCCAATCACGAGGGGGAGCGAAAGCGACAGCCTGAAATTAGTTTGAGAATCAACATGTTTAAGAATTTTCATGGCACAAACTCAGAATGTGTTCTTTTGACTGACGGCCAAAATGAGGAAGCAGAAGCTATTAGTGTGTTTGTATGGACTTTCCAGGAGAGTGTGTAGGTGTTGTTTGTGCTATTAGTGAAACAGGGATGAAGAGAAAGACAGGAGGAATGAGGGAGATGGATGAAAAGACAGAACGGTATCCGGCGCTTTATTTCCCAGCAGATGGAATAGGAACATCGCTGTCTTAGCCGCCAAACATCACCCTCATAAAAGGGCCCCGAATTGTAATGACACAGAAATCTAATAAATGTTCTCCGTGAGCCTGCGGCATTCTTTGAGCGTTCTCTTTACGCTCCCGCTCAGTGTCTTTAAACCGTTCCATTTATTAAGCCTTGGAAGAAAACAGAGATAGAATATAGCCATGCACCTCGGCCCACATGTCGAAAGGCCAACTTTAAAAAGGTTAACGCCAAATCTTCCCATTTTAGACCTCTTTCATTATATGACACTTAATCTTTAGTTGTTCACTCTTCCCCTGGCCTTCAAAACCTTACTGTAACAGCTTGACGTCTTCATTGCGAGTCACTATAGTAGCAATGCTGGTCTGTATTGCAGTATAGTATAGGCATATAGTACTCTACGTTAAGTGTATAGAGCTCAGTGCCAGAGTGTAGTACTCTGTGTAGTACAAGCTAATCACAGACGACAGCAGTTGTGGTAAAAGCAGAAATGCGAAGTGTTAAAATTTTTATAAAATCAGTTGTAAAGTTGGTTGTAAGGAGTTGTAAAGCTGTTTAAATAATCAATTTTACAGTCGTTTTAGGCCGTTGGGGTTTATGGTGTTCTGTCGTTTTGGCAACAAAGTTGATAAACTGTATACTTCAAACTTACACAGAAAAGGCTAGTAAGCAGTTTTTTATTTTGTTCATGGTAATGATAATTATTGGTATAATTGTAATGATAATTATTAGTGCTGTCAAATGATTCATCGCGATTAATCGCATCCCAAATAAAAGTTTTTGTTTACATAATATATGTGTGTATACTTTGTATAATTTTTTTTTTATTATGTATATATAAATACACAAACATATAAATACACAAATCGCAATTAATCGTTTGACAGCACTGTATTATTTACAAGATTTACACATAATATATAATGATTAGATATATTTTATTCATGTATGTATATGTGTGTGTGTACAAATACTACAAGGCAAAAGTTGTTAAACTGTAAGATTGTTTTGTTTTTGTTTTTTTAAAGTCTCTTCTACTCACCAAGCCTGCATTTATTTGATCCAAGGTACAGCAAAAATGGTAACATTTTGAAATATTTTTACTATTTAAAATAACCGTTTTCTATTTGAATATATTTTAAAATGTACTTTATTCCTGTGATTTCAAAGCTGAATTTTTAGCATCACTACTTCAGTCACATGATCCTACAGAAGTCATTCTATTATTCTGATTTGCTGCTCAAAAAACATTATTATTATTATTATTATTATTATTATTATTATTATTATGTTGAAAACAGTTTTTTAGTATATTTTAGTAAGAGTTTTTTAATATATATATTTTTTATTTTTTTAGGTTTCTTTGATGAATAGGAAGTTTGAAAAATGTCTTTGTCATCACATTTGATCAATTTAAAGCATCCTTGCTAAATAAAGGAATAAAAAAAAAATACTGACTCCAATACTGACTTCAAACATTTGAATGGTATAGCGTTTAATGTTACAAAAGCTTTTTATTTCAGATAAATGCTGATCTTTGGATCTTTCTATTCATCAAAGAATCCTGATGTACTAAAATGTACTCAACTGTTTCAAATATTGGTGATGACAATACCAAAAAAAATTTATTGAACAGCAAATCAGTATATTAGAATGATTTCTGAAGGATCATGTGACACTGAAGACTGGAGTAATGATGCTGAAAATTCAGTTTTGATCACAGGAATAAATTATATTTTAAAATATATTTAAATAGAAAACTGATTTTTTGAAATAGTAAAAATATTTCAGAATATTACTGTTTTTGCTGTGTATAATAATTCCTCTGTTAAAACTTGTGTGGTATTGGACCCGTGGATAATTTTTATAGTTGTTTAAAGCTGTTTGGGTTTGTGACATTTACAAGTAATGGCAATTAAGTTTTTTTAATTGGATATTGTTAGTAAATGGGTTTTTCAAATTAAATGATGTTTACATGCATATTATTTATATCTTGTTTCTACACTATTGATTTTTAACATTTATTGGCCCCATTAATTTCCATTTAGTGAAACCCAGATTTGTGCCTTTTTTAAAAAAAAAAGAAAAAAAAAAAAAGAAAAGAAAATGAATTGTGTTGTAATCATCATTATGCCACAAATGCTTCAGATTTGGGCTTAACTGGCACTCTTGTATTCCTGTAACACCTCATGATGTTAGTGCACCACAGGACTCACTCCATAAAGAAGTGTACAGTTGTAGTATATAGTGCAGTATTCCTCACAGGACTGTTTCTAGAATGAGAGGAGACATGAATTCAGTTTGTCAGTCTTCACCCATGCCTGTTCTTCTCATGTGGAGCTGACTCCCACTGGTTTTGTACTCTCCTTCTGTCACTCTGTGACTCATCAGAGGTGTTAACACAGGCTCTGTGCAGTAGAGAGAGGAGTGAAGGGGACTGCTCAGCACTACAGATCCAAATTAATCTGATCCAGCAGACATGGCTGTCTAAGGCTGCTGTTAGCCCCTTTACAGGCTGCAGAGAGAAGACAGCATCACAGTAAATGCTCGCTCCTGTCCGGGGAAACACTTTAAGCGCCTTTTTGTACTAGCGATTATGCCCAAGTTAGGATATTTAGAGTGCTAGGATTCAAATATTGTCATGCTGCATATAGTTTTGATGAATTTAAAGCAGCATTCAAAGGGAAAACTGTCAGGAGGAGCTGGTGATATGATGCATGGGTTCATTCAGCTGTCTTTATGAAAATATACCATCGACTTCTGTTTCTTTAAGTGTTGAAGATTAACTGTAAGCCAAACTTTAAAAGACAACTTGGGGAAAAGACATAATAAAAATGCATTTTAAAAAAGGCATTTCTGAAGGATCACGTGACACTGAAGACTGGAGTAATGCTGCTGAAAAATCAGCTTTGCATCTAAGGAATAAATTACATTGTAAAATATATTACAATAGAAAAGAGTTAGTTTAATTGTAATAATATTTCACAATATTATAAATTTTTTACTGTATTTTAGAGCACATAAATGCATGTATGTGTGTGTGTGTGTGTGTGTGTGTGTGTGTATGCATGCATGTATTTATGTATGTCTGTATTATAATATAAATATATGTTTCTCTA
>JAHKKF010508633.1:0-10731 GCA_019740295.1 Labeo calbasu
GTTTCTTGGTAATTTAATGTTTTTCTTTTTCTTTATTTTTTCTTTTATTTCTTGTCTACGTTTTCTCTTTGTGTTTTTGTTGTATTTTTCTTCTTTCTTTTTTCGTTTCATTTTGTTTTGTTTTTTTTTTCTTCATGGTTTTTCTTTCTTTAGATTTCTTTTTATTTGTCACTTATTCAGTTTGTTTGGGGGTTTTTTTGTTGTTTTTGGAGGGGTTTTTTCCCCTCATTTTTCATAATTTTATTTGAATTTTGTTCATTTTTTTTCCCCTTTTTTCTTATTTCTGTATTTTCTTTTTTTAATCTTTTTTTTTTTTTTTTTTACTTTTTTAGGGGTTTTTGTATCTCCTTTCTTTCTTTCTTTCTTTCTTTCTTTCTTTCTTTCTTTCTTTCTTTCTTTCCTTGATGTTGTGTTCCACTGGTTTCTACAGAATGTCCGTTTTATTCCGTGTGAACAGCAGTATTTTTTTCAGTTTGTCGATTGTCTCTCTCTGTGTCTCTGAGCGGGTGTTGATCTCTTCATAACGAGCGGGAGGGTGTGAAGCGTATCGCGACCCGCGCCGCAGCACCACCATATTTGGTTGTGAAGGCAGCGTTCTGATCCAGACCCTCTTCCTCTTCCTCATCGTCATCCTCGTCCTGCTTAGCACTGGCTCAGACACACTGATCCCGCTCACGTCCGGTGGGATGTTTTTATGCTTTGCTGTTTAAAGTAGCTGCTACTGATGTGCAAGAGGAACATCTCTCTGCCTTTTACCCGCGGCCCATAACTCTCTCTGCTGTAAACATGTCAGCCGCTCACAAGGCCGGCACACGGCGCTCTCATCAGCCAAATACATCACAACACGCCGTCTGTTTGCTTTGCTCTTGTGTTCCAGCGGATGAGATGCCACGCCGGTGATTGAGTTACGGCTCTTCACTCCAAACGCTGAATCCGTCATGCTTTATGAGTTTCAGCTCTCCAGGTCATCGCTTCGGCTGCGTTTTGCAGCTTTTGTGTCATTTCGGATCATGATTTCAGCAGGATGTGTTAATGTAAACACGCATTAAAATGTTTTTCTCATCTAATTTTTAAATATTTTAAAATATTTTATTTTTCATTTTTCTAATTTAATTTAAAAAAAAAAAAGTAAAACTATTTTTTAAAAAATATTTGCATTAATTTTCTATCATTTTAAAATAATTTTAAAATAATATTTTGAATTTTTAGTTTCGAAATAGTTGAATGCAGTTTGTTCAAACAGACTCTGCACGAATGCGTTGACTCCAGAATCACACTGGAGCGTCAGAGGATCAGTGGTGACTCTAAACATGGCCAATTATGGTGTTTGTGTTTCATTCACTGGTTTGAAGGTCACGGAGACGAAGCTCCTGGCGTCCGTCCACACACATGACCCGCAGAAGAGAGACGTGTGCTAAACGAACCCGCTCTTGCGCGCTTCATCACAGAGCGTGGCAGATCTTAATAACTTCCGAGTGCTCAGATCAAGTAGCGTAGAGATCTGTCAGCACTAGTTAAAGTTAACATAGAAGAGCTGTCTCCTGTCCGTTCAGACGCACCGCTGAAGACCGACATGTTGAGTCTTTACAGAATTTCATGATGTTAATGTTTATCTCATCTTAATATCTTCATGATTTGTAGTCATCTTGATCAGATTAGTGCTGGATGATACGAGTTATGTTTGTGACAATATAAACAATCAGTCAGATGAGATTTGCTAAATACAGTACATATCTCTGTACATGAGTGTGCTGTATGTATGAGCTACTCAGTCAAATGAGACATAAACCACTGATGCTGCATGTGTCTGTGTGGTATAGGAAGATTGGCTGGTTTTGTGTGTGTGTGGGATTGTGGGTTACTGGTACGGTTTGTGCCCGTGACGGGGATTAGAGCTGTTTTCGGTGTGTGTATCTGAACCCTGCGGGTCACGTTCACTTCCTCCTGACACCGCTGCTAAACCTCAACTAAACTGAGAATACGCGTCACATCATACCAGTGTCATTTTAGTATCACTGATATTATTTTTATATTTTAAGTTTAAAGTTTTTAATTTTAAAGTTTATCTTTGTGTGTTATTTATTGGTTTTTAATTGTCAGTAGAGATTTGAAGTTTTAGTTTCAGTTTGTTTTAGTAATCTTGTATTTGAATAATTTGTATTAGTTTTTTTTTTAGGTTTCTGTGTAGTTTAAGTTTTAGTTTGTTTTTTTAGTTTTGGTTATTTTCATTTATTTTTAAAGTTTTACTAATAGTGTTTTTGTCTTTTTATTATTTTTTTTAATTAGTATTTTTGTCTTATTTTAGTACCTTGAAAATTCAAATGAAAGTTTTGCTTTTTCAATGAGTTTTAGTCAAGTAATGTTTCTAATGGTGTTATATTTAGTTGATGATAATCCAGTCACATTCTTCCACTTGTTTAGTTTGAAGTTTTTATGATGATCTGCATAAAGCCAAAATGACTGTTGAGTATGCTGTAGGGTATGTTGTGGTCTGGAGTATGCTGTGGAGTATGATTTGGAGTATACTGTGGAGTATACTGTAGGGTATGACATGTAGTATGATGTAGAGTATGTTGTGGACCAGAGTATGCTAGGGTATTTTTGGAGTATGCTTGTGGAGTATGCTTGTGGATAGAGTTGTCAAAAGGTACTGGGTTCGGTACTTTCGGTACTGAAATTTTAAAAACGTCCATTTCCCGCTCACATTTGAGCGCTGTTGAGGCGATTTTTAAACATCGCTGATTGGCCATAGTGTTCACGCGCTCAACAGACATGACTGTGATTGGCTACAATGATAAACGCTTCACGCTCCTCACCGAGCGCTCACATATAAGCACAACGGAAGCGTTTTAAAGCCGCGTGTGTCAGCGGATCCCTAATACATCTGCATATAGACTGATCCGCTGACAGACGCGGCTTTCAAACGCTTCCGAACCCGGTACCTTTTGACAACTCTGCTTGCGGAGTATGACGTGTAGTATTATTTGGAGTATTCTTATGGAGTGTGTTGTAAGGTATGCTGTGGAGTATGATGTAGAGTATGTTCTGGAGTATAATTTGGAGTATACTGTGGAGTATGCTGTAAGGTATGATGGGGAGTATGATGTAGAGTATTTTGTGGACCAGAGTATGTTAGGGTATTTTGTGGAGTATGCCGTGGAGTATGATTTGGGGTATGCAATGAAGTGTGCTGTAGGGTATGATATAGAGTATGCTGTGGGGTACGATGTAGAGTATGCCGCGGAGTATGATTTGGAGTATACTGTAGGGTATGGCGTGTAGTATGATGTAGAGTATGTTGAGGATTATGCTGTAGGGTATGACGCAGAGTATGTTGTGCAGTATTATTTGGAGAATGCTGTGAAGTATGCTGTAGGGTATGATGAAGAGTATGTTTGTGCAGTATAATTTGGAGTATACTGTGGGGTATGCTGCGGATCAGTAACTCTGTTTCTTCTTTTCTCTCTTCATGTTGTTTCTCAGGCTGAAGGCGGCGGAGGAGTGTTTCCGACAGGTCAAAGAAAAGGCCACATACAGCGTCAAACCCAAACACGCGTCTGGAATCGTAAGTCAATTTATTCACTTGTAATGTTTATAATATCTTAATATCTTTATACCTTAGTCTTATCTACGATTAGAGCAATATATAATCAGTCGGTTGAGTTTGCTATGTAGTATTTATCGCTGATGTTGTATGTACCCACAGTAGTTGTAGGTTGGAATGAATTCGTTATGCCTATGAAACCTGTAGGGTCTGTGTGAGAAGCTTAATTACTGTTAGATGACATGTATCACTGACAGTGAAATGATGCACATGAATGACAAGGTTAAAGTGCTTTATTAAACTCCATGAATGTCTGTTGAGTGAAATATTGAACCTGCAGTGGCCAAAAACACTGCTGAGAGATTCCTGTTCTATAATCCTGCAGCTCATGCGCTTGCAACATCAGATCGTGGGTTTGATTCCCAGTGAGTGCATGAACTGATCAAAGTCACTTTAGATAAAAGCATCTGCCAGATGCATGGAAATGATTTTTAAATGCAGTGTTACATTTTAAAGGTAACTTGTTTTATTCACTATTCACTGGTGGAATCAGGCTTCCATAAGTAACACGTTTTGACCGTATCAGCATGTAAGTGTATTTTTATGAGCTCTAATGCTTTGACTCTTTCCAGAGCGCTAGACGTGCAGGTTAGACTCAAGTAGTGCAGGTTTAGTCCAACAGCAGATGCCCTGATCTTCATACGTTTTTTCCAGTGAGTTATGAGAAACTTGGGCGCAGATTTATTTTAGGATGTTGCCATTTTTATATCATGTCATGAAAATTGTGAAGACAAAAACTGTACTGGTGAAATTGATGTGAGAATAGCTGAATGGATCAAAGTCAGCGTGAGGTTCTGCTTTCATCGCTAAATGTGCGTCTTTATTTCCTCTCAGAAAGCAAAGCTGGGCATGAAGATCTGAGGCGGATGAGGACCGACAGACGGACGCTCTCGTGTCGTTTCATCTGTAAATCGCTCTCGCAGCAGCTTCAGTGTTACTCTGCCATCTGCCGTACCACACAGGAAGTGATCCGCCGTCTGAATGTGATGTCATATCCTGTGTCCTGACGGATGAACATATCAGACGTTTGCTCCACCGCTGAAGCTGACCGTACATACTGGAGGACTGAAGCAATAGCATCAAAACAAGGTCGTTTTATTTTTAACCGACGAGAAAAGACGAGAGAATCTGGATTTCGGAAGCGTCTCAATTTTAAACGACAGCACCGTCACACGCTTTTAGACCAACGCTAGTTAGTGCCGTTTAGTCCTGTAGTCTTCAGCTCGATAACACGTTCAAAGCACACTCCTGTCCTACGGGACCTGAAAGAGACACTCCAGTATGTACAGTACGAATCGGATCAGACGGCGGCGAACGTTCAGGAATCGACTCAGTGTTTTTGTGAAATTATGCAAGATTGTTTTTCTGGTTTCGCTGCATCCACACATTCACTCACTCCACGTATTTAAAGAGGATGTTTTTTTAAATTAATGTAAATGATATTAACATCTTTCTGTAGCATTCTGGTTTGTTTTTAGCATGTGCGTGTCGGAGGTGTGGATGGACGTCTGCGCTCCATGTGCAATAACTGTTTGTATGTGAACGTTTTGAGAAGAGTGTAATTTATGTAAAATAAAGGGATTAATAAATTCAGACATTTTAATTTATTTCACACGATTGGAGATTTACTTACTCAGAAAAGCATCTTTGGTTTATTTCATTGGTTATTTTCATACACTAAAGTTCAGGACTCACACACAGTTTAACACATTTAATCTTTGTGTTTTGAGTAGTGGGAAACTTCCACTCAACGACTGAAACAAATCATATCAAATAATAAGATTAACTACGGAAAAAACAGATACTGCATTCTTACGGTCTATTCTTCTGATTTAATGAACGTATTCCATAAATAATTCACTGAAAAGCACTAAGAATCTCTCGTTTTCCCTCCCCAAATCCGCATTCACATCTCTTTCCCCGTTTCTTTTTATGTGGCTGTTTTACAATGTTATTTTCTCCCTTTTTCACTTCTAATCCCAGTGTTTACTGGAAGCTTTCTAAAGAAGGGAAGTACAATTTATGTCAAAGGGAAAGCACTTTGAAATATGCACCACTTTATGCACATTTGACGTAAATTTTAAGGTTTACGTCTCTCGATAATCTAATTTCTCAAAAAGAAAATTGTGATAAACTCAAAATTGCAGGATATAAACTGTTTTTGCATCTTGCAGTTTTCTTTGTTTCTACTATGGAACTAAAAATAAAGTTTTTTGCAACCTCACAATTTGTTTCTCTCAAAAAAAAAAAAACAACAACTGCAAGATATAAACTGAAAGAGAATGAATTTACTTTTTTCTCTAAATTCTGACTTACTACGAGATGTAGTACTGACATTATCTGAAAATTGACTTTTTTCTTGCAATTACACGCTTCTCACATTTCAGACTTTTTGCATGCAATGCTAAGTTTTTATCATGCAGTTCTAAATTGCAAGCAAACTTCAGAGTTGTGAGATATAAATCCAGAATTGCAATGAAAAAAATCTGAATTGTGAGAAGTCCATATTATGTAGGTGTAGTGTGAACAGGCCTTTGTATCCAGTCCACAGATTTTCCCACAAAAATAACAGAAGACGTCAATAGAACTCAATAGTTTTAATATAGACTTCAGTTGTTTCTCTACATATATATACTTTTGTTGTACCATATTTCTATAGAATCTCTATAATCAGTCTAGTTACGCATGTTTGGTGTTAACTATCATTGATTGTCACACAGGAAGCAGCAGCTCCTGGATCGAGTTCCGTGTGGAGTCATTTCTCTGCATGTCAGTCCGTTTCCACGCTCCAGTGACCGATAGTGACCATTGGAGGCCAATAGTGACCGATGGTGACTGTTGGAGACCTTTGGAAACCAGTGATGACAGACAGTGACCAATGATCACCAATAGTGACGGTTGGAGACCAGTGATGACCAATTGTGACTGATGGAGATTTCTGGAGACCAGTGGTGGCCGATAGTGACCAGTGTCCAGCAGGACAGTCTTAAGATGGCGTGCTGAAGCCTTGCAGTCTTTCAGCTCAGATTAGCAGCAGGTGTTTCCAGTGAAACGTCATCACAATCTCACTGTTTCCCAGACTCGGACACGCTGACGGACATGCAGCGGCACTGCTTGACGCGCTGGATCTTGCGGTAGCGGACGGCCGGCTGCAGGTCGGGGCATTCGAGCTCCACGGTGAGGCTGGTGAAGCGCTGCGGCCTGCAGAAGGCGCACGACTGGAACGACTCCTGCTCCTTCCTGACGTGCCGAGGGATGTAGAAGGAGTTGCACTGGCCGTAGCAGAAGCGGTTGATGACGGTGCGGCTCTTGCAGCCCTCCTGACTGACCGTCTGCCGCAGCGGCTGCGTCTTGCACCAGTCGCTCTTCAGGTACTTGCGCTCCGTCACCACCAGAGCTTCCTGGCTGGAGGCCAGAACTTCCTGTTTGCGTGTGCGCCGGTCGGAGGTGTTGGAGCTGGTCTTGTAGGGCGACGGGATGGATCCCTGCGGTCGGTTCTTACGGCCGGCGGAGGTGATGCACAGCAGGCCGGCGAGCAGCAGCCACAGCGCCACCTTACAGCTCATCCTGGAACAGACAGAGAGAGACATGGTTAAAACATCAGAATCCACATCCTGTCTAACAGGAAGTTAAGAGATGAGGGTGACATGAGCAGCTGACCTCCTGACCCCTGATTATGACACACACCTGTGAGTACAAGATCATGCATCAGCATTTTTTTCTAAGTAGTTTTCACACCACAAACACTATGTATTTTAATATATATATATATATATATGTGACCCTGGAGCACAAAACCATACTTATTTTGCATGAGTATATTTGTAGCAGTAGCCAACAATTTGTATGGGTCAAAATGTTCTTTTATGCCAAAAATCCTTAGGATATTAAGAAAAGATCATGTTCCATGAAGATATTTTGTAAATTTCCTACTGTAAATATATCAAAACTTAATTTTTGATTAGTAATATGCATTGCTAAAAACTTTAAAAGTGATTTTCTCAATATTTACATTTTTTTGCACCCTCAGATTTTCAAATAGCTGTATCTCAGACAAATATTGTCCTATTTTAACAAACCATACGTCAAAGGAAAACTATTTATTCAGCTTTCAGATTGCCCTTATGACTGGTTTTGTGGTCCAGGGTCACATATTTATATACGTAACTTTCTAGTTATAAAATGAAATCGACAAAATTAGTTAATTTCCCAATATGCATCACTTTTGTTGAGTTCCTTTAGATTGCATTTCAGTAATTTCCTTTTGCTGTCATTCAGATTGCAGTGTACGTAGCTCTACGCTGCTATAATGAGCAATCACACAAACCACAGCCCAGCGCCGTAGTGTTCAAAAACACCTTCACACGGATCTGATGCTCATGAAACTCCAGATTAATAGTAGTGTAATGCAGGAGCTCTTGACCTCGACAAACAACAGCCAGATCCCACCGTAAGCAGATAAAACCTTCTCTGAAGTGAGGGAATGAAAGTGTGACTCTACTGATTCCTACAACACCATGCACTGCTGACGTCCATGAGCTTCATTTACACACGCAAGACACCAAAACACTGCAGAGAGCACTGTGAACATCACAAGAGTGTCTCCAGTATGTCTCACACACACCCTTTCTTAGTCATGCACACATACTCACACTCATTCACTGACATACACACTCAGACTTACTCTGACGCAAACACACTCACACTTGTTCAGTCACTCACACGCAAACTCACACTTACATTCACACGTACAGTCACTCATTTTCTTGTAGTGCATTCACTCACTGACACATTTACACATACTCATTCACTCACATGAGCACACTCGCGCACACATTTTCACTTTCACGTGCACACTCACACAATCACTCGTTCTCTTGCTTGCACTCGCACACATAATCACACACTCCGTGATTCACTCATATGCACACACACACATTCACTCGCTCACATGAGCACACTCACACACATACACAGACACATTCAAACACACATTTTTGCACACACACACTTACCCTCACACGTGCACATCTCGTTCTCTCGCTCACACTTACAACGACACTCACAAAATCGCATCTCATTCACTCACACACAAGTACACACTCTTGCACAAACACGCGCTCACATGCGCTCACACACACTCGCACACTCACAATCATTCATATGCACATATTTTCAAGCTCAGTCATTCACTCGCACACAGACATAGTTGCACACACTCGCTCACTCATTCCTATGCACACTCACGTATGCAGATGCACAGTCATTCACTCGTGCGCACACACACACCGACACACACTTAACTATGCACAAACAGTCATTCACTCATACATATGTGCACTCACTCACACACACACACACACACACACTTGTTTTCTTAACTAAAACCACAAGAAACGTATTTCTCTCGTTTGGATGAAGCTGAGTTAATTGGCCTTTTACTGCAACATTCCTGTCTGTTAAAACAACATTCAATTAGTCATTTAGTCTCTGAATCTGAAAGCATGAAAAACCACCAGACGTTACTCATGATCTACCTTTCGTTCTGTTTATTAATCTGCTGCCTGTGTAGAGAGATGCAGGTAAACCTGAGGTCAGAAACGGTCTGTAATTGTAATTTGGACAAGGTGTAGATGTAAACAGTTGTTTGAGGCATTACAGGAAAACCGTCCTGTTCAACCGTGACGTGTGTTTTTGTGTTGCTAACAGTCGTTGTTATGCAGCATGTGCCTGCGTTGCATTATAAGTTGTGTTTTGACACATTTGATGATAACACACATTGAGTGTTTGAGGCCTAATGTGTGGAGTCATGTCATCTAATGATTAAACGCGTATTCAGTGGGAGCCTACGGTTCGACCGAATCTCCTCGTGTTCTTTCTGGGGTCGAAGCGTTTCACCCTGAGCTTTCACTTAGTTTCCTGTGAAGACAGGAAGTCGCAGATTAACTTTAATTTGTCACTCTGTCTGCAGTCAGCAGAGTCTCGACGGCAGCCACGAACGATTCCGGCTCTGGAGGAGAGCGAGCGATCCGTCAATCACGCCGGACATCTTTAGCGCAGATGTGCCATCGCCGGAAGGAAAAACAAATGTGAGTGATTCATTCCCATAAACGAAATATTTACAAAGCGGCTCTTTGTCGTGAATCAAAGCTCCTCGCTTTCATTCCAGAGAGCGTCAAGGTTGAACCTTCCTTTTTAAGTTTTTCCTGTTCTTGATTAGAAATCTCCAGGAACGACAGGCTTTGTTTTTCCTCTCTGAAGCCTGACGGCTCTGGGAATCTCGTCTGTACGGGTCGTCGTCGGCGCTCGGCAGATCTCGGGCCGTTTGCGCTAAGATGACGAATGAGGGCCGTCGCTTTAGTGTTTCGGGACTCGGAGTTTGATATCGCGGCCTCGGCGCAGACGCCTCATAAATCTCACGACCCCGAACTCGCTCCGTCTTAAACTCTGTTGCACAAGACGCAGAGCGCCGCTGAAGTGTGTTTAGGAGTGGATGACTGCAGATCCGTCTCTCTGAGTGTCTCCGGCGAGTTTCTTCAGTGTTTAACCGCTGAAGGTCACCATGGTGGAGACGCTTATGTTTGATTTAGTCATTCAGTCTTTATTTGACCTGTCAGACGCGTTTCTCCCTCATCTGATAAGATCAAGCGCTTCTGTAAGAGGAAACTCTTGTCTATATTTGTGTCTGTCTCTATGCTCAGTTATTTAACCCTCATAATGCACTCAAAATCTGTGTGCTGTTTTCACATTCCGGGTTTGTTTGGACATGAAGTACAGTCGTTAAACCATTTTGTATTTGATCAACAGCTTTATGTTAATGTAAAAAAAATTCTAAGTTTCAAATGTGACCATTATTACTGCATTGAACCCTTTTATATTAATGTAGAGTTTGGAAAATTCTTTGTCATTTCTAATTACACATGCCACACCAACTGATGCTATAATGTAATGCAATGTAATGTAATGTAATGTAATGTAATGTAATGTAATGTAATGTAATGTAATGTAATATAATATAATATAATATAATATAATATAATGTAATATAATATAATATAATATAATATAATATAATAAATATAATATACTATTTATTTATTATTTTTATATATTTCTTTTTCTATTTT
>JAHKKF010508635.1:0-18766 GCA_019740295.1 Labeo calbasu
TATATTAAGTGAGAACAGGGTCATTTTCAGCAGGAAGATGTCTTATAAAATAATGATAATTGTTTATCATTAAAAAGTAAAACAAAAATGTCCTTAAAATCAAATATTGAAATAATCAAAAAATTGAAAACAGATTTTAGTTCTTAGTGTTGTATTATTTATTTATACAAAATAGTATATATTTTAATTAGTACTCATTAAAACTGTTGATTTTAGTTTTTAGTGTTTTATTTTTTTGTTCATTTTTAATTTTGTTTAAAATATACCACCGTTGTATCTAAAATATAGCAATTAATTTTAGTTTGTAGTGTTTTATTTTTTCTTTAAACAAAATAGTATATATTATAAAATAACATTTAAAATAATTGCCTTGAGTGCTTTTTATTTTATTTTATTTTATTTTATTTTATTTTATTTTATTTTATTTTATTTTATTTTATTTTATTTTATTTTATTTTATTTTATTTATTTTACAAATCATTAAATAATTATTAAGTGAGAACAGGGTCATTTCCAGCAGGAAGATGTCTTATAAAATAATGATAATTGTTTATCATTAAAAAGTAAAACAAAAATGTCCTTAAAATCAAATATTCAAATATTAAAAACAATGATTTTAGTTTTTAGTGTTTTATTTATTTAAACATTAAATAATTATTAAACAGGAACAGTGTTTTTTTTTTTTTTTAGCTGAAATTTCTCCTTTATAAAATGATAATGAGGTGCTTCTCTATCAATATAGTGATTTATTTTCCTTCCTTTTTTTTTTTTAAAAACACTGTGAAACATTTAGCAGTGTGCTGTTGTATTATTTTTCTATGCTCAGTGTTTATGATGGCTTACATGAGCTAAAGCAACTGTTTTCTTCAGGACCTTATGATGCATTTCAAGTGGCGACCAAAATGATTTAGTATGCAAAAGTAAACAAAAAGGTCCTTGAAATCAAATATTGAACTGTTTTAAGCATAAAAAGCTGCCTGTGTAGAGCAGCCCTCTTGATCTTTGGAGCTTTAAATGTCTGAAATGATTTGGATCAGAGACCTGGAAGGATCTTCCTGCCTGTGAATGGGGAAGTTGTTAAGGGAGCACTTTTGCAACTAAAAGCAGATCGCTGTACGTGACCCAAGTATCATAAGTATGATTAAGGAAATGAATTTACATAGGTTTTATAGCTCATTGAAGTTTTAATGGAAGCACTTAGCCCTGAGACTTATAGACGTCCTCTTGGGAGTCGAATGAATGAGAACACGAGAACAAGCCGTTTAAAGTAACGAGCCTCTTCATGCTGGAAGACACTAAATAGCGTCAGGAAGTTGAGCTGGAGGTGTGTTAAAGTACATGCAGATAACATAAGCTGTCATACTCTTTAAGCGCTGATAGATTTATGTCTTACATCTTTCACGTCACAGACAGTAGTCAGGCTTCTATCCTCATATTTTAATGCAAATTTTGGGAAATCGCATTAAAAATGCTTGATGGAAGAACAAAAGAGTGCCCGACGATGTTATTTTATTTTATGTAAGGAAACATAACCAATTTTATTCTTTCCTAAACTGTGGAAAAGGGAAATCGGACTGGATTTTCTTAAATGTTTCAGAGTTTGTCACTGAGAGCAGTAACAATAAATGCAAAGAAGCTGAGGTGATGTGTGTAATGTTTGCAATGTTAAAATACTTTATTCTACACCAAATTAATTTGATTTCATCCAAAACTGATTCTGTGTTGCTTTAAAAATATCGATCTGTTTATTTGAGCAGCCTGGCACAGTAACATTAGCTCAACCAACGGCGTGAGCTTGGGGGTGGGGCTGTATGTTTGTTGACCAATGGCAGATGGGGGAGTGTTTTGGAATCTTTTTTGTGTTACAAATTTAATTTAATTGAATGTAATTTTTGATTGCAAAAAGTCATAATTTCTCCATTAACATCATTGCTATCATTGATTAATGTCATTAACCTTTTAATAATTTAATAATAATTTAATTTAATACTTGAATTTTTAAATACACTTTTGAAATTAAAATTGTAATGAAAATTTAATCCTATTTTTTTTTTAATCCTGATATTATGCACACTAATCAATTATTTTAATGATATTAATCAATTATAGCAATGATGTTAATGGAGAAATTATGACTTTTTGCAATCAAACGTTAGAGATAATTATTAAATTAAATTAAATTAAATTAAATTAAATTAAATTAAATACATTTTTATTTGAAATTTTAAATACATTTTTGAAATTACAATTTTAATTTTAATTAAAAAAAATTAAACCTGATATTATGCACACTACTCAATGATATGTTAATGATAATGATAATGATAATGATAATGATAATAATATTAAATAATGATAGCAATGGTATTAATGGAGAAATGATGATTTTTGCAATCAAAAGTTACAGATAAAATTAAATTCAATCAAATTAAATTAAATTAAATTAAATTAAAATAAATTACATTTTTTATTTGAAATTTTAAATAAATTTTTTTAATTAAAATTTTAACTTAAATTTTTACAATTCTGATATTATGCGCACTAATCAATGATGTTAATGATATTAATCAGTGATGTTAATGGAGAAATTATGTTAGAGATAATTAAATTAAATTCAATTATTATATTTTATTATATTTTAGTTTAATAAATATTTTGCTTAATTAAATATAAATCCTGAATGGAGAAATTACTACTTTTTGTTGTCAAAAACTAGAGACCTCAATATGCATTCAAACATTTCTCATCAAACTGATCCGACACCAAATGTGACCCTGTCTGTGAAATCCAGACTAAAGTCTCAAAATCTAATTAATGAGATTACAAGCGTCAAAGTTTGATTTCAACTATTAATTTTAATCTTCGACATGGCCTTACTCAGTATTACAGAGGTTAGATTTTCACAGAATGTTCTTTAGCTTGCGAAGGATGATTTTATGTAGAAAACAGTAAATCACAAACAGATGACTTTAGCTGGGTTTTCACAGCCGGGGTCACAAATTATCTGACGTGTACTTAATTTGATAGCTTTATACTATATGTGATTTTTTTTTTACTCTCTTTACAGATACTCCTAGAAGAAATTCCTAGAAAATTAACCATTGAAGTCTTTCTAGGAAGTATTTTTGAAATGCACTCACAGTTTTAAGAAGTTGAAGCCACTCTAGACTTTGTTTTCAGATAATAAAACACGTTCTGCAGCTGAATTCATGGTAATCCACATTGTGGGGGATGCTTTGGAGGCGTTCGCTCAATGCGGGCCCACTTTATATGTGTAGGCGTCGAACCGGACTGTTCCTCCTCTAGCTTGAAGGCTCGTCTGACTAATTACTTGACTTCCAGATGTCTCCGGCTTATGTGTACAGACACGGCAGAATGTCAAGCGGATGACGCAGGTTACGTGATAAACCCATGGTCGCAGGTGATTTGTAGGATGTCATGCAAGTCAGTTGCTTTTTAGGCTACAAATCGGCCGCTCGACATGCTCACGGACCGAAAACTGTCTTCTTCCATTATGAATCATCACCTTTGATTTAGTCTTCCAAGCTTCGATTGCTTCTAATTTGCATCCCAACGTCTAGAAAGACGACAGGGCATGCAAAGAAAAATGGCCGAGCGACAAATACGGTCACAAAGTTCCAGTAGAAATGAACATAATTTCATTTAGCAGTCCATAGTTGTTTGGGAACCAAATAGATACGCCTTCATTGGCTATTATAAGCGCCATTTCCATAAAACTCTCCATCTCCAGTGCATGTAGGCGGCGTTTAACAGCAGCCAGAGGAGAAATGGAAATAAATGAAGAGGTTTGGGAAACTGTGGATGAATACGAGCCACATCTGCAGGTCATTCTCGTGCTACATGTGAATCAGGAGTGTATGTGTGCCTGCTGGGGGACTTGTAAGTGCAAAATGGGAATATGCATTCCTGCAGACACTTTTTAATTATATGGCAGACGGATTTTATGTTGGACTTGGCAAGGAGGAGCGCTCTGACCCAAACAACTGGATCCCCGTTCTCTCGTAGGCTGCCAGTGGCGCATTTTTGTCCGTTAATGCCAAGCGTAATTACCCTGCGAAATAAATGAAGACGTTTTATAACCTCGGTCAGCCAGAGAGCGAAGATTCTGTGCCCTGAATACATTCATAACGTCATAAATAGAAAAACCCTACCTGACTTTCAAACGCTCGGGCCGGTTTTTACCACAGCACTAGTGATATTACTGTATGAAGATGTTAATATTTTAGCAGAGGATTTTCTTTCAGGCTGCAAAAGACGTCTTCATTCTTTATTTCACTTCATTTTAATTTTTTAAATAGTGGAAAAGAAGCTCAACTGAGTTCAGTTTAAGTACGATTATATAAACCAGAGGTTTCGTTCTTATCAGAGAAGTTACCAAAGAAACGTACAGACATTGTCGCTTCCATAAATCACAAAGTTTCCCTTTAATTAACATTTATATATATTTCAATATTTTAAATACATAATATGAAAAATGTGTTGTGTTTTTACAATACCATTCAAAGGTTTGAGGTAAGATTTTTCTTTACTGGTTTTGAAAGAAGTCTCATTAAACTCACCAAAGCTACATTTATTCGATCAAGTCGAAATAATATGAAAATAAAGTTTAAATATTATGAGAATAAAGTTAAAATATTGCAAGAATAACATCCAAATATTTTGAGAATGTCATTGAAATATTTTGAGAATAATCTTGAAATATTAAGAGAATAAAGTCTAAATATTAAGAGAATAAAGTCGAAATATTACAAGAATAAAGTCGAAATATCACGAAAATAAAGTGGAAATTCTATGAGAATAAAGTCAAAATATTATGAGAATAAACTTGAAATATTATGAGAATAAAGTCAAAATATTACAAGAATAAAGTGAAAATAAAGTAAAAAGCAAGAATAAAGTCGAAATATTTTGAGAATAATATCGAAATATTACGAGAATAGACTCGAAATTCTATGGGAATAAAGTAAAAATATTACAGGAATAAAGTCAAAATTCTACGAGAATAAAGTCAAAATATTACGAGAACAAAGTCGAAATATTACAAGAATAACGTCGAAATACTATGAGAATAAAGTTGAAATACTACGAGAACACAGTCAAAATATTTTGAGAATAAAATTGAAATATTTTGAGAATAAAGTCCAAATGTTTTGAGAATAAAGTTGAAATATTTTGAGAATAAAGTTGAAATATTTTGAGAATAAAATTGAAATGTTTTGAGAATAAAGTTGAAAGTCGAAATGTATTTAATTAAGTATTTAATACTTTATTCTCGTAATTTCGACTTTATTCTCAAAATATTATGACTTTAATCTCATAATCTTAGACTAAAATGCTGTCATAGTTTTCTATGTGAATATATAATAAAATAAAATTCTGTAGTCAAAGCTGAATTTTGAGCATCATTACTCCAGTCTTCAGTATCACATTATCCTTCAAAAGTCAATCTAATATGCTGATTTGCTGCTCAAGAAACATTTCTGATTAGAAAACAGTTGTGCTGCTTCATATTTGATGAATAGAAAGTTAAAAACAACAGTATTTATTTAAAATAGTACGTTATGAATGTCTTTAATGTCACTTTCAGTCAATTTAATGTGTCTTTCTTTGATAGACGTATTAATTTCTTAATGTAGTATGCTGCTAAAAAAAAATCAGAAGTTTCCATAGGTTCCCATGGCTTTTTAGACGCTCATCTAAACATTTCAGTTTGTTATTAGCCATCAGCGTTTTGAAAAGTGACATCCTACACTTTCCTTTTTGCGGCTACATAGCCTCCGTTTCTCAATCTGTCATTTTATGGCTCTGTTGACGTTCCCCCCTCTCTTAAGCGGTCTCTGTTGACATTTTACGGTCACCGGGCTGCGGCATCCCGGGCTAAATCCGTGTAAAATACAAAGGATGTGGCTGGGAAGAAAGAAGCACTTGTAAAAAAGCAAACCCGAGCGCTGGCTGATAGAGCATCCAACCGCCTTTGCCAGTAAAGGGTTTGAATAGCTTTAAAACACAAAGACATTCCATCAGATGGTTTAAGTTACAGTTTAATGGAGGCGTGCATTCAGATAGCCACTCTATATTTTATTCCCCCAAAGCCACAATTACCGTGCGGCTGAGTAGGGTGAATAAAACACCAGTGCAGTCAGCAGGCTGTTTTTTTTTCTCTCCGCAGCATGGCATGCTGCTGCGTCATGTTGTTTTGCAGATTCAGCAAATGTTTTTATGAGCAGAATAACCACGACGGGCATAAATGTGGGCATTTCCTAACCACCTCGGAGAAGACGTTTTCAAGGGAGGACCCACAAAACGGGCTTTTCTAAACCAACATCCTTCCAGCTCACTCGTATAATTATGGATGTTTTACTGCGCCTTCTGTCGTGTTTGAATGAACTACCACAGCTTGTGCATTTCCTCGGTGTAATGATGAGTGTCATGCATGAAGTCTGAAAAGGACAAATTTCATTTTTTGAAATAATTTACTTACCCTCGTATCGTTCGCTCGCATTATGTTCATTCTTTGGATACTAAGGCTTTGTGATAAACAGACATAAATAGGCTGCCGTTTTTGTCCTCTGCTTTTCACACATATTCAAATGCACAACCTTAGCGTAAGCTTTCATGTCTTTAACAATTCAACTTTTAAATGCACATTTCAAATTTTGTGTTTACATCTGAACTGGCTTTAGCGACATATTCCAGCATTTTAGTGACATTTCAATTGCCATAAATATATAAAAGCTGAATATCTCTAAAATCAACTGGATGAACGTGATTATCATTTCATTTAATGCATTGCTTAAATGTTAACGTTATTATTTAATGTTCAGCTATACCTCCTTTACATACAGTTTCAAATGCAGCAGCACGCGAGTCATATCTTTCACATTTTATGATGCTTTTTTGGGAGAAAAAATGAAAAAATGAATATCATTGTCAACAGTTTGTGCCATATTTGAACGGACTACAGTTGAGGTCAAAAGTTTGCACCCCCCTTTCAGAATCATTAAAAATGTTAATTATTTTACCAAAATAAGAGGGATCATACAAAATGCATGTTGTTGTTTATTTAGTACTGACTTGAATAAGATATTTCACATAAAAGATGTTTACATATAGTCCACAAGAGAAAATAATAGTTATAAAAATGACCCGGTTCAAAAGTTTACATCCCCTTGATTCTGTGTTGATACTGTGTTGTTACCTGAATGATCCACAGCTGTTTTTTTGTTTAGTGATAGTTGTTCATGAGTGCCTTGTTTGTCCTGAAAATCCTTCAGGTCCCACAAATTCTTTGGTTTTTCAGCATTTTTGTGTATTTGAACCTTTGCCAACAATGACTGTATGATTCTGAGATCAATTTTTTCACACTGAGGACAACTGACGGACTCATATGCAACTATTACAGAAGGTTCAAACGCTCACTGATGCTCCAGAATGAAAAACGATGCATTAAGAGCCGGGGGGTGAAAACCTTTGGAATTTGAAGATCAGGGTAAATTTTACTTATTTTGTCTTCTGCAAAACATGTAAGTATCTTCTGTAGCCTCTGAAGGACAGTACTAAATGAAAAAAATATGATATTTAGGCAAAATAAGAAAAATGTGCACATCTCCATTTTGTTCAAAAGTTTTCACCCCTGGCTTTTAATGCATGGTTTTTCCTTCTGAAGCATCAGTGAGCATTTGAACCTTCTGTAATAGTTGCATATGAGTTCCTCAGTTGACGTCAGTGTGAAAAGATGGACCTCAAAATCATACAATGGTTGTTGGAAAGGGTTCAAATACACAAAAATGCTGGAAAACCAACTAATTTGTGGGACCTAAAGGACTTTCCTGAAGAACAGCAGGCAGCTTAACTGTTCAGGACAAACAAGGGACTCGTGAACAACTATCACTAAACAAAAAACAGCTGTGGGTTGTTCAGGTAACAACACCGTATTAAGAATCAAGTGTATAATCAAAGCATATAAATGCAGCTATTATTTTCTCTTGTGTGAAATATCTAATTCATGCTTTTTATGTATTTTAAAGAAAAAAATGACACATTAACATCATTGACTATCAATTTTGTGTCATTTAAATGGGGAAAACCATATCATTACTTGCATTTCAGTCTGTTCAACACTGAATACAGCGCACAATAATGACTACTGATATAATGATTTTTATGTGCTTTGGAGACATAAATGTGACATTAAAAATCATTACAATAATTACAGTCATTTTTATATTATATTTAAATACATGCTAATATATCTTCATTTAAAATTTGGTCTGTTTTGGACTTTAAAACCATTGAATATACTATAGTGCACAAGTATTAAAGTATTAATTACTTAAATGATGGTCTTTTTTTGTAATTGTGATCACTAACAATAATTTTTGTTTCATATTTGAGTCGATGCAGCTTAAATTTCAGTCTGTCTATCATCACACAAACCTATCATGCGATTTCAGAAGGCGGTGCACAAGTAATATGGTGCTTTTTTGTCATTTTAGAGCAGTTTTATTATATTGAAAGGAGTGGTCGGTTAATTTCCGAACATCTGCACTTTCTCCATTCTGCGCAGGTCATACTGGTTGGAGTAAATGAGGGCAGACTTGTCATTTTTTTTGGCTGAGCTATTGCTTTTGACACGATCCCTGTGCTTATACATTCTAGGTTGATTTCAGGACCAAGCGTTTGTCACCCTATCCGTTCTCACGTACCCTTCATTAATGCAGGCCGTATTGTTATTCAGAAGCGGCTGGTAAATTAATTTAACGTAATTGAACCGCGCCACCCCTGATGTCACATGGAGCGAGTGCCAGCGACTGGCAGTGCATCTCAATAGCCTCCTCTTCGAGTATCCCGAACTTGCAATTCCCCACACGTCATGCCAGTGGAAAATCCATTCATGTCCCGGCAAGAAAGGGGCCAGTAAAATTCCTCTCTCTTTGTTGATCAAGTGACATCCCGCTCCTCTGAACCGCAGAGGAACCTCAAAAAGCCTCGTCTTCCTAATCTCCTCTTGACTTTCTCCTGTGTTCAGTCGTTTGTCGGCTCCAACGTGCTTCCCTCTCGCTCTCCGGGTCGTCTTAGAAGGCATGATGGGAGGTCAGTAAGGCAAAGCGCTCTGCTCAATTAGAGAGAGTTTAATGCTCTTGTTAAAGAGCAAATGGTGAAACAATGTGAGTTTGTGCCTGATTAAATCAGTCTAACTATCGTGTTAACCGCTTTACTGATAAGTGATATCCTAAAAGGGACCACAGCATCACCACATCTGGGCATGCTATTATGTTTTTGGATAAATACACCATGGTATATTAATAGGGTAATCATGGTATTTGTCACTGTTTCTGTGTAAAAATGCAGTAGAATTATCATGTATTTAGACATGTACTATGGTAATACAGTGGTATGAGAATATGGCAAGGCAAGTTTATTTATATAGCACATTTCGTACAGAATGGTCATTCAAAGTGCTTTACATAAAAGAAATTAAAATAATCATAAAAAGAAATTTATAAAAATGTGTAAAAAAAAATAAAATAATAAAAATATATATATATTTTAAATTTGATTAAAAATGAATGAAAATCACGAGCCTATTATCAGTTTCAAAATATTAAAAAAAGCTAAAATAGTACTATTTTTTTTTAAATATGGTACCATGTTTTTAAACATATTAATACTATGTAATATGGTAATTATTCAGTGCCATTGTATTTATCATAGTTAATTACCATGTTTTTGGACATGATTGTATTTTGGATTGGCAATCATTTAGTATCACAATCAGTCTGTCATCAATTTTTGAAGTAATTAATAAAAATGATGGTAGTATTGCAGTGTTTTTTGGACATAGTAATAGTATGGTACATGAATATGGTAATATTTCAGTACCATGGTACTTATCATTGCTTTTGAATAGTTAATTAAAAACATATACTATGGTAATACTATGGTATTACAGTCACAATCAATTTATACTCAATTTATTTTTTTTTTTTTAAATGCTAGTAATACTGTGGTATATAATATGGTAATCATTCAGAACCATGGTATTTCTAAAAATTAAAAAAAAAAAAAAAAATTTAAAAAGTACTTATATTTTATTTTATTTTATTTTATATTTTATTTTTTGGACAAGTACTCTGGCAATACTCACCATTTTCAAAATAATGAACACAAGTTGCGATTATATTTTATTTATTTATTTATTTATTTTTAACAAGTACAATGGTAATACTCACCATTTTCAAAATAATTAATACAAGTTGCCATAATATTTTATTTAATTTTATTTTTTAACAAGTACAATGGTAATACTCACCTTTTTCAAAATAATGAATACAAGTTGTCACATATATATATATATATATATATATATATGTATATGTATATACAAATTGCATTACTATTAGTACTTGGGGGCAAGTACTATGGAAATACCATTATTATATTATTATATTATTGCCATAATATTTGTTGATGTTTTTGTTTGTTTGTTTGTTAGGTTTTTTTTGGAAGAAGTATTATGGACATAGTAACAGTATGGTAAATGAATATGGTATTCATTTAGGTACCATGGCACTTATCACAGTCAATATGTTGTCTGTCAAAGATGGGATGATTAATTAAACAGTATTTTTGGACTTTTTAGCGTGGTACCACCATGGCATATGAATATGTTAATCATTCAGTATTTACGACCATCAATATTTTGTTTGTGGAAATTGTTCCATGATAATTCATCAACCATTCAACAATCCATAAAACATGAAAACAACAATCGTAAATGTTCAAAATGATCAGGAACTATTTTCATTATGCCCTGGAAAAGACGCAATAAAAACACACTTGCATTAAAATTTCACAATCACAGTCGAGCCTCAGTCGGAGCAGCTCAATTGGCAATAAAAGGCAAACAGAGAGGACTGGTGATTAGATGGCAGCTTCAGGTGCGCTAACAGGCCTCCGGTGGAACGTTAGGACACAGTGGATTAGCAAAAACACCCCATAAAATCCACAACACACTCACACACTTGACATGGAAAGTCCTGGTGGCTGAAGCTAATTTATGAGTGTTTTCCAGCGTCGAAGTGCCGTTCGCAATAACCTCTGCTGTTCAGGAATGAAAGTGTTGATTTCCAACAAGTACACTTGAATTCATCATTCGCTCATAATTATAGGAATGTGTTACAGGATGATGTTTAACGCAACAGAACATGGACCGAGAAGTAAATATAAAGTGGAAAATTAGAGTGAAAACTGTGAAAAAGTTACAGTATTCATTTAGATGTATATGCACACACCCATATCATTCCCAAGTGATTTTGCATAGTTTGGTTAACCTAAAATTGCATGCAAAGCCGCTGTCAGTGATCATGGGTGTAGCTGTTACAGACATACATATGGTTTGTTTTGACAGACTTTGTGTGAATGAAAGCCTGTGAATGTATCATAAACAAAACAAATAGCTATTTTAGACCAGCAGTCTGGCTAAAGTCAACAGAAAGCTCGTCCAGTTGAACCCGTACAGCCTTTCATAAAGCAGGACGACCTGATAGGCCTTAAATGGCTATTTGCACAGTATTGATTGGAAGACCACGATTACTTTAAGTAATGCAGGCTTTTAGAGTGCCGTACAAAATGGATAATGCTCAACGCTATCTGCAAATGGCTCCACTAATAAGAGCGGAGGGTAAAAATGCGAAAGAAGTGCTAACGAGGCATCGCTGAGCCTTTTCCAGTGAGTACAGTCATTATCACCATCATGACTGGATATTGACCTCAGAAATTCAGATCTGTATTGATGACTTTTGCTCTTTGATAAGGTTATTTATTTATTTGCTTTATTTATATATGCTTGATGTAACACACCAGTGTTATTTTAGTATCACTGACATAATAGTTTTTAATTAATATTTTGAATCATTTTTTAGTTTTAGATTTTTTTTAGTTCTAGTTCTAGTGTTTTTTTATGTATCTGTAGTTTTTTTTTATTTTTCTTTTTTTTAAAGTACATTTTAACACACATACAAATATATATTTTTATTTCAAGTAACAATTTAAATGGATTTAGATTCAATTTAATTTAAATGGATTTAGATTCAGTTTTAGTCAACTATAATAACCCTGATGCACACAAACAAACATACAAATGACCCGCTTAATTGTCTGTTCCACAAATGCAGATTTCCCAAAACAGTATAGATCTGTCTTTATGACAACTTCAATTGCACTTGGAAAGACGAAAACAAACAAGTACAGAGATGCCATTAAATATTTGGCGGAGCGGCAGCAATTCAAGATGTTCCGGGCGATAAGCGTCGCTATTCTAAATGTCAGAAAAAGAGGGTGAAAAAAACAATAAAACTGTGAGAATGTGCCATCTGTGCCACCAAGTCCCTCAGACAAAGGACAGAGCAGACAGATACTGTTCACTCGCCCATCTGCGCTCGTCTTATAAGACTCATTCTCTTATGAATTGGTTCACACTAAAAAAGAGAAATGATAATGATTATCTTAATTTTTCATTAACGCGGAATAATGACGTTGATGATGTGGAACAGTTTAACAGAGCTGAATCCGTCATGCAATGTCTTCTAACAAGTGGTATTGTTTTTGCATTTTAATGCTCTCTTGTAAACCATAGTGAGCTGTCTATATAGACAGCATAGAAGTAGTTTTAGTGGGTAAAATGAAAGTCAGTGGGGTTAAACACAATACTTGATTTGAGTGAACTGTTATTGCAATGCATCATGGGACAGCATTCACAAAAAAACGAGGGAAATTTGGTCAAAAATAGGCATCTTGGAATAAAGCATAAAAGCATTTTTTTTTTTCAAGAATATATGCATTTACAGTTGAGGTCAAAAGTTTGCATCTCCCTTTCAGAATCATCAAAAATATTAATTCTTTTACCAAAATAAGAGGGATCATACAAAATGTATGTTATTGGTTATTTAGCACTGACCTGAATAAGATATTTCATATATGTTTACATAGTCCACAAGAGAAAATAATAGTTATAAAAATGACCCGGTTCAAAAGTTGATACTGTGTTGTTACCTCAATTATCCACAGCTGTTTTTTTTGTTTAGCGATAGTTGTTCATGAGTCCCTTGTTTGTCCTGAAAAGTCCTTCAGGTCCCACAAATTTTTTTGGTTTTTCAGCATTTTTGTGTAATTGAACACTTTCCAACAGTGACAGTGATTACAGAAGGTTCAAATGTTCACTGATGCTCCAGAAGGAAAAACGGTGCATTAAGAGCCGGGGGGTGAAAACTTTTGAACAGAATGGAGATGTGTACATTTTTCTTATTTTGCCTAAATAGCGTGTTTTTTTCATTTGGTACTGTCCTTCAGAGGCTACAGAAGATACTTACATGTTTTGCAGAAGACAAAATAAGTCAAATTTACCCTGATCTTCAAATTCCAAAAGTTTTCACCTAATGCATGATTTTCCTTCTGGAGCATCAGTGAGCATTTGAACCTTATGTAGTAGTTGCATATGAGTCCCTCAGTTGTCTTCAGTGTGAAAAGATGGATTTCAAAATCATACAGTCATTGTTGGAACGGGTTCAAATTTTGGAAAAACAAAAAATTTATGGGACATGAAGGATTTTTCTGAAGAACCGCATGCAGTTTAACAGTTCAGGACCAACAAGGGACTCATAAACAACTATCACTAAACAAAAAACACAGCTGTGGATCATTGAGTTAACAACACAGTATTAAGAATCAAGCGTATGTAAACTTTTAAACGGGTAATTTTTATAAATTTGACTATTATTTTCTGATGTGCAATATGTAAACATGTTAAATATCTTATTCAGGTCAGTACTAAATAAAAAAAATAACATGCATTTTGCATGATCCCTCTTATTTTGGTAAAATAATTCACATTTTTAATGATTCTGAATGGAAAGGGGGATGCGAACTTTTGACCTCAATTATAATTGCATATTTAATTACATATTTGCACTTGTATAAGTATACAGCATATGTAAATACAGAATTAAATCTTACTAATAAATGATTCAAGTCTTAATTAATATGTGCAATGTTGTGGCAGATGATTCAATTACTAAATAGTAATGGCATATTAATCTGACAGCTCAGTTTGGCTGCGATTCTGATGTTTGAGGCGCAAAAAGGAAATATTGTAAATTGGCATGGAAAAGCAACCCTTGGCAATACCTGAGAGTTAAAAACGATATATGTCACTAATTAAAGAAAAACAACTAATCGTACGATATATACTGCTAATGAAGTGATGAAAAACAACTAATTATACAGTATTTTAAATGAAAGTCCCAAAGGTGAAAAAGGAAGCTTTCTGTAGTCCATCTGGCAATTTGATAAGCAAAAATGAAAAAAGACAACAATGCATGTAAAACATGCGTTTTAGTATCAGAAATGCATGCAACCAGAAAGCAGGTGCTCCTAGTTTCCTTTGAGCATCATGCAAATGTGTTCTTCCATGACAGCGGCAGAAACGAGACGAGGGGAACTGCTTCAAGCGAGCATGTGACGGCATTGCTCAAGCAGAAGATGAGGCGTTCATTTCAGGGGCATCATGGGAGGCGATGTGTGCGCTTCCTCTAGGTCTGACCCTTCTGTTCTAGCAGTCTGAGATTTTTTTTTTCTTGCATGAATAAAATATAGCTCATAACCATGAAGCGCTGAACCTTTGGGAAGCTCCTGAAAGCGTCCTCGTGTTGATACGCCGCGGTTATGTCATCCATCCAATTCAACGCTTTCATATTTAACGTAGATTACTGTTTCCTAGGAATTGCTGACACGCTGGGTGATGGATCACCACTCCAATCTAACACACGGGGTGCGTTGTGCATTTATCATGGAAATGGATATGTCTGTAGACTCTAACTAACCCGTAAATGCATTACATTCATAGCCATGTTGCATAGATAAACTGGATTTCGGAGTCCAGCTGCATGGGGAATCGCTTTATCTGGAACGTTCCTCGCAGGCTTATCGTCGTGTTTTCATAGTTGAGAAATTTTCAGACAGACAACCTTTTACCCAAAGCCTCTTTTTTGACACAAACAACCCAGCAGACAATGAAACCTCAGCACGCGTAACCTTTACACAGATGCTGGAGATATTCTCAGCCAAACTCAGACTACATTCATATCCACCAAACCTTTATGTGCAAATAACGCAACGGAGGGTTTTCCACGAGCGGCATAGCAAATGAAACGATGAAGATGATGTAGAATACAAAACGTACAGAAGGAAGCAATACAGATGGATTATTGAGTTAATAGAGCACATAACTAAAACATTACTAGAGAGAGAAATGTATATGAAGATTTCATACAAAGATAATGGGCCTCATTCAGGGAATAAAAGCCATTTGTAGCAACCAAAAGTCATTTATTTTCCATAAGGGTTTGTAATTTGAGGCAATATTAGTGACAGACTGTTCATGATATAAAAAAGTTGAACAGATTTCATTTTGGAGCAAATAAAAAGGCGCATGATGTTGCATGATGATTTTCGGGAAAACTACTACATGCAATTTTTTTTAAAGAAATTAATACTTGCAAGAATGCATTTATTGTTTAAACGTGACAGTAAAGACATTTATAATGTTACAAAAGATTTCTACTTCATATAAACACTGTTCTTTTGAACTTTCTATTCATCAAAGAATCCTGACAAATAAAGTGCATCACGGGAGACACTGCAGGCATGTACCTGTCAAGTTTTGGGCTTTTTGGTTTTTCATAAAGTGGGCTTTTTAGACTAGTGGAAAGAAAACATCCAAAAGACCCTGTTATGTGTTTCTTTTATAGCTCTTTATCTATTTGTGTCAATAGATTTCAATTACAATCCATATTTTTAAAGGCCGTTTTCTCAAAATGAGTTTTTTTTTCCTACACTGAACCAGAAATCTCCACTTTACACACCAAACGTTACATTTTTATTCCTGTCTATATCCTGAAGGTTTTTACAGAGGGGTTTGTTTATATATAATTTTGTACTTTTATACAACATTTTACTCCCCCCAAAAACTGTAAAAATGTATTGTTTTCTGTCTGTTCTAAGTATTTTCTGAATTATGGAGTAATTCCCTCTGTAAAAATTTTTTTGACTCTAATATGTGAAAAAATTAAACAAGAACTTTGAAACTGACTTCATTCAGTGTTCTAAAAATGTATGCAAATTAGCGCATATTTCAAATCATTTTCAAATTAGCATATTAGAATAATTTCTGAAGGATCATGTGACACTGAAGACTGGAGTAATGATGCTGAAAATCCAGCTTTGCGTCACAGGAATAAACTAAGTTTTATTATATATTCACATAGAAAAAAATTATTTTAAATTTTACAGTTTGTCCTGTATTTTTGATCAAATAAATGCAGCTCAAACTTTTGAACAGTGCTGTAGAAATTAATGTGAAACAACAAACAAGTTTATTTAAAAATTAAGTTTATTTAAAAATGAAATAAATTGAATTAATACTTTTATTCGGCAAGGACACAGTAAATTGATCAGAAGTGACAGTAAAGACGTTTATAATGTTACAAAAGTTTTCTGTTTCAAATGCACCAATGGATCCACTGCAGTGAATGGGTGCCGCCAGAATGAATGTCGAAAGAGCTGATAAAAACATCACAATAATCCACAAGTAATCCACACCACTCCAGTCCATCAGTTAACATCTTAAGTGTAAGGCTGAGTGTTTGTAAGAAACAAATCCATGATTAAAATGTTTTTAACTTTTTTTAACAATGATAATCAGAATTTTTTTTTTTTTTTAGCAGCAAATCGGCATATTCTAATAATTTCTGAAGGATCATGTGACACTGAAGACTGGAGTAATGATGCTGTAAATTCACCTTTGCGTCACAGGAATAAATGACATTTTACAATATATTCACATAGAAATCAGTTCTTTTAAATTCTAATAATATTTCACAATTTTACCATTTTTCCTGTATTTTTCATTAAATAAGTGCATCTTAGGTCAGCATAAGAGGCTTTTTTTTTTAAACATATACCAACCTTAAAATTTTGAACAGTGCTGTACGTTAATATGTAATCAATAGGAAAAATTTCTGTGTAATGTTGAAATCTTGAAGGATGCCAATGAAGGAACCCAGTTGCTCTTTGTCTGTGTTTGTGCTGCAGTGTTTAGAAAAAAGTTTGTAATATAGCTTGTGTTTGGTTGGAATGCAAGACAGGAAAGTATAACAGATGACTGTTTTAATATTAACAAAACATACATCAATCTATCATTTCACTGCTCTGGAGGGAAACAACGAACAAGTTTATTTAAAGAAGAAAAGCCCAGCAGGGAGCTCAGAATTCAAATTTGGATCAAACTGTACACAGTGTTTTTAATAATGAGGGTCTTGGTGTTCAGGGCAAGAGATTTGAACATAATGAATGGATCTTCTTTCTGGACTCATAATAGCGCCTCTATTGTTCTTCTGTTTATTTAAAGGGATTTCTGTGGTGTTCATGTTAATATGCTCACAGTACCCAACAAGTTTGCCAGTATGGTTGAAATTACTGGGTGTAAGTGATGCAAAGCTGAATTTTCAGCATCATTATTCTGGTCTTCAGTGCCAGCTGATGCTTCAGAAATCATTCTAATATGCTGATTTGCCGTTCAAGCAATGTTGTAAACAGTTGTGCTGCTTCATATTGTGTGGAAATGCTAAAACAAAGGGATGCTGTGTGAAGTTATGTCAAATTTTTGCCCTTTTTCAAAACAATTGCTGTTGGACACATTTTTTTCGTCTGTGTAAACACAAAAATGGATTTCTTTGATCTTTACACCACATATTTGGAGAATATGTAGTCGTGCACATCAGTTATTATCATATTAGCTGATCAAAAGACATATTTTCTACCATCCAGACAGGATCTCAACCTATTTATAGCTGCCTCAAGAGCCAGTCCACTTCTGTAGTCTAACAATTGAAGGAATAGTTCACCCAAAAATGAACATTTGCTGAAAATGTGCTCAACCTTAAGTCATACAAGATGTAGATGAGTTTGACTCTTCAGATTTGGAGAAATGCAGCATTGAATCACTTGCTGACCAATGGTTCTCTGTGAATGGGTGCCGTCAGAATGAGAGTCCAAACAGCTGATGAAACCATTACAACAATCCACAAACAATCCACACCACTCCAGTCCATCAGTTAACATCTTATGAAGTGAAAAGCTGCATGTTTGTAAGAAACAAATCCTTTATTAAGATGTTTTAACTCCAAAATATGAGTCCATAATCCATAATATTGCTTCCTCAAGTGTAAATGTTGTCTAGTCAGGAGCGAAATCTGCACAGATCAAGCACCATTTACAAGTCAAAACAGTCCAAAACAGCTCTAAACTGGATTTTGATTTGAGAGGACAAGAAGAGATGGACTTTTTTACTGGAAAAAGCATTATTATGGACTCTTATTATTATTTTGACCACAAGTGACTTTTTAAACATACAACACCTTAATGATGGATTCGTTAAACACACAGCTTTTTGCTTCTCAAGATGTTAATTGATGGACTGGAGTGGTGTGGATTACTTGTGGATTATTGTGATGTTTTTATCAGCTGTTTAGACTCTCATTCTGACGGCACCCATTCGCTACAGAGGATCCGTTGGTGAGCAAGTGATGGAATGCTACAAACAAACTCTTTCATTTTTGGGTGAAAAACTCCTTTGAAATGTTTTAATCAACAATGTTGAAAGCTGTAAAGAGAATCCAGATCATTTATT
>JAHKKF010508644.1:0-10883 GCA_019740295.1 Labeo calbasu
CATTTATATTTTATTTTTAATATTTTTATTTCATTAATTTAAAAAAAATCTGTTTTTTTGTGTTTTTGCCATGTTTTATTTATTTATTTATTTTTTTTTTTCTTTATTTTATTTTTAATTATTAATTTTTAAACTATTTTTAACATTTTTATTTCATTCATTTCGGTTTGCTTTTATTTATTTTTTTTGCTATTTTTTTCCATGTTTTATTTTTTATTTTGCGATTTGTTTTGTATATAGTATAATTGTATTATTGTGTTTATATTTTATTTTTAATATTTTTATTCCATTCGTTTAATTTTTTAGTTTTTATTTTCTGTTTTTTTTTTATTATTAATTTTAGTTTATATTTTATTTATAACATTTTTATCTCATTTATTTAATTTTGTATTTTTTTTGTTTGTTTGTACCTTTTTTTTCCCCATGTTTTATTTTTTGTTTTGTTTTCTGTTGTACATAAGTAATCTGTTTTCTTCTTGGTGGGAGTGTCTGATTTGCGACAGGTGAGTCAGGACCTTCAATATATTAGAGCATATATACTAACCACTAGACCATGGTTCTGTCAATATTTACATGGCTTTTTTATATATTTATTTCTCTGTCTCTGCTCTTCCTCCTGCTGAATGTATTTAATGCCTGAAGAAAAGAAAAGGGAAAAAAGAGACTCTCAGAAGCTGAATGAGAAATAAGAACGTCTACGTCTATGTATTGTGAGTGTGCATGTGTGTTGTAGAGCCGTGTTGGCTCAAGCTGTTTGCGCCCGCAGCTTTTTCAATAAACCCGTCAGAGACAAGCTCGTCTCCTTCTGCTGGCCGCTCACTGAGTTTCCTGACAATACCTGTCAACTCTCTCCCGCCTCTCACAGCCCCACGGCTGCAGCTCCAGCCTGTCTGCTCTGGAGCGCTGCTGTTACAGCCCGTCACCGTCCTGGAGCTCTTCAGCAGTACTGGCATTAAATGTGTGCCGGTGGTTTTTCCTGACATTAGCTTAAGTACAGGAAAATGTGTGTTTGTTTGGTGATGGAAAGCTGGGGGTAAATCAAACAGCATTACTGTTATCCAGACCAAATATATGATACGCACATTATCACAAGCTTTGGATGTATTTACCTTAGGTGACTCGAGGAGCAGAAAAACTTGCCTCTTATGTTATATGGTTTATGGTTTGTGTCTCCATAGTCGTGTGACAAGTGCTTTATTGTCCTGCTCATGTTTGCAGAGCAAAAGGCTTCAGTAGTAGCATGAAGAAGCCTTTTTGTGATCTACCCTGAACATTATCAAGCGGTTTTGATTTTCTGAGTAGTATGACCTCATATTGCTCAGGCCCCGCCCACGACCACTGACAGACTGTTTTGTTTTTATTGGTAATGCACCACTAAATACACAAAAAAACAGTAGAGAGGGGTGGGGTCAGCAGTAGCTCATTATCATTTAAAGAGACATGCGCCAAAACAACCCTTACGAAAAAGTAGTATACTTCAAGTTTATTTTATTAAAGGAACACTCCACTTTTTTTGGAAAATAGGCTCATTTTCCAACTCCCCTAGAGTTAAACAGTTGTGTTTTACCATTTTCGAATCCATTCAGCCGATCTCCGGGTCTGGTGGTAGCACTTTTAGCATAGCTTAGCATAGATCATAGAATTCAATTAGACCGTTAGCATCTCGCTCAAAAATGACCAAAGAGTTTCTATATTTTTCCTATTTAAAACTTGGCTGTTCTGTAATTACATATTGTACAAAGACAGAAGAAAAATGAATGCAATGATATTACGCAGCTGTCAACTCTGCCAGCTGCAACTCTGCATCTACACAAACTTAGTGCCGGTCATTTTCAGGTGCTGCGTAATATCATTGCGCCTGCTGCACCCATGGTACGCCAGCAAAGTTCCTTGATTATTATGCCGGAATGAGAGTATAGTTCCTAGCCATATCAGCCTAGAAAATCGCAACTTTTCATTTTCCGTCAGTCTTAGTACACAATGTAACTACAGAAGTGTCAAGTTTTAAATAGGAAAAAATATTGTCATTATATATGGTCATTTTTGAGCAAGATGCTATCAGTCTAATCAGATTCAATGATTTATGCTAAGCTATATGTTAAAAGTACTACCGCAAGACCCAGAGATCAGCTGAATGGATTCGAAAACGGTAAAACTCAACTGTTTATACTTAAAGGAGTGTTCCTTTAAGTATACTTAAGTAAAGTTCAAGTATATTTTTAGTATACTTTATGTAATAAGTATACAAATATTGAGTACACAACTAGTTTACATCAATGTTTTAGCTTGTCCTGCAACTATACTAAAAGTGAACTTATAGGTATAATGATAGTTTACTAATTAAGTACTTGTAGTAGCATTTTAGTACACTTTGAAGTATAGTCTCGGAAAACTACTARTTTAGTAGTTTTATACTGCAAGTATACTTGTAAGTTTTCTTTAAGTGAACTTTACATCATACTTTAAGTATACTACTATGTCCCTATCTAGGTATTAATTTGCATATATATTGTGTTATATGAATATCTGAACATACAAAACATCAACAGAAAGAACAGAATATCTGCTTGTAAACAAAAACATTTTATTCTAGCCTCATTCATTGTTTTTTTAAACACTTTTTTTTTGATGCTGTTTTATGTCTGATGATTGTGTTAGATTGGAAGCATCTGTTGTTTCAGTTTCTTCTTTACCTGTGTTTTTTGGGAAATCTGTACAGAAGATGTGTACTAGTGCCCCCTATCGTAACAATAACACAGATTCTAGGAGCACAAGTACAGCTCAAATATATTTAGACCTTTTCTAAGTATAAGTCAAGTATACATAAATGTCATTTTAAATATATTTCTGAGAAGTACATAAAGCCCATTTCTGAGAAGTACATAAAAAGTAGACTAAAAGTATACTTTACTATTTTTAGTTTAAAAGAAGTATACTAATAGCACACTTGAATTAACTTCTTTTTCGTAAGGGGAGTCGCTGTGAACAGAGCTGTTATTGACAGGGTAAAATGGGTGTTGACCCTAAAGGATCAAATCAACTTGTGGAAAATAGGCATCTGATGTCCTCTTTAAAAAGTCTTTATTCACCCTTTCCCACATTAAGGTCTTAAAAAGTCTTAAACTGAAGTAGAATGTCTTAAATTTGTGAAGGCATAGAAATAAATGTTGCAAACTGCAAAAATGTATTTTATCTTCCTTAGTATTTTTGTTTTGTTTTCCTATATAAATGTCTAAAATGATGTATTTGAGATGCAAATTAATCATGTGAAGTCTTGTTTTCTGAGAAACTGAACAAAATAAAGTAAGTTTGTGCTTAAAACAAGAACAAACATCTGTCAGTGAACTTCTTTTCTCTTTGACATTGGCAGATATTTGTTGTTTTCATAAAACAAGATTCCTTGTTTTGCTTCTAAAGTAAATGTATCTTGTTTTACAAATTGTTAGACATTTGCACATATAACAGGACAAAAATCCTGATGAAGAACTTTTTAACATTTAAACTGTTAAATAGTTACAATATATATATATATTTTTTATTATTAATTAATTAATTTATTTTTAATGAATTAAAAGGTAATGGAGATCATTTGAAAGTTTGGAGCCTACATTGACATATTTTGTTCCGTTCAATTTATTCTTTAAATTTACTTTGTCTTAAAAAATCTTACATGTACCTTCATAAAACCTGCAAAAACCTTTGTGTTATTTCACACATATATTTTTTTTTTATTATATATGATAATCAAATAATTTAACATTATTTTTGTATAATTAATAACAGCTATTATTAAGATTTCTTTATTTAAAACTTTTCTAAAATTCAAAAATATGTTTAATTTATTATTGTTGTTCTTGTCATTCTGCTCATATTTCATGAATGAGGCCCACCGTGTTCCAGTAGGACATTTGTCTTTCCTGTACATCAAATATATAGCATATGTGAACAGCAATTTCATGTGGCATCAAGAATACGTAGACTTCGACTGACACAGCCCTGCCTGTCACATGTGCCCCGTGTGTAAGCTGGTGATTTCATCACAGCCATCGCCAGAATGATTTCCTTTCAGAATGAGCCTGAAAATTTATACTCTCCGCTCCTCTATCTTACAGCGCCAGTCTGGGAAAGAGAGGATGTCAAGTTATTTTCCTCCCTCTGTAGTTCCCTGAAATGCAATGACATTTTTCACTTGCACAGGTCACACTCTCATAGCCAGGACATTGCTTTGAACATTCACCTCCTCTTGCACATGGAGGGCAAATTTCAAACCGTCATAATGTGTGTCAGTCTGACTGTCCAACTTGAAATTTGTTGAGAGCATGTCTGTATTGCGTTTAGTACCATCTCACCTGTCCCCTGTGGCACGGGGTACTCAGAAAGTCCTTTGAGTGTCCTTGAGTTCCTCCTGTCTACAGTGAGTGCCTCTTCCTCTTCTAGGGATGGTATAAAACCAAGTGGCCAGTTTGGTCATTCATCTTCATGATGGACACCACGGGTTGGCCATTTCCCCCTACAGGTGTCTTTGTGCTCGGCACGCTGGGAGAAATGTGCTGCTGGCGCTCACATCAAGCCTTATGTCTCACCTTAATGCCAGAGCGTGTCTGGAGTGCCGACAGTTAGTTTCGGCTCTGCCTCATCCGTTCCACCGCAGCCATACAAGCTCAAACCGCACCTGCCTGTCTTTCTGCCCAATCTGTCAGGCATTAAGAGCTTTCAACAGCTCTGCTCATGGGCAGTTACAGTTTTAATGGCTTCCAAAAGGATCATAATTGCATCCATTCAACAGAAACTCTTTCAGCGAGACCAGCACTTTTCATGTTTCACTGACTCCCATATTTGCCTTTTTTCCCTGCACCTGTAGTTTCAGTGCTCACTTATTTGCCACTGAAATCTTTGCTGTCGTCATAGAGACCAATATGGGACGACCGTGGTCTCTGTCTCACTGAGCACATATGATCAGATTCACTCTCTTCAAATCCCACTTGACATTTCACTCATGTTTTGGAATAGACAGCAAATTAAATAATGTGTAAATAGTAAAGAATGGGCTTCGATTTTTGTAAAATGGTGTGGGATTTACTTTGAAATAGGGCTGTCACGATTCCTGAATTCAATTCGAGTACTCGATTTAAAAAAAAAAAAATAATAATAATAATAATAATTTTGCCCTTGTTGAGTAACCGGCAGAATACCGGAAGTGGCGCATTCCACGGACGAGAATCCGTGAAGCGCATTTGTAGACTTTTCCAACGCTGCATGATATATCAAACCCATTTAAAATGCAAAATAAAGCATAATGATTTTGTGAATTCACAAACGCTGTGATTCAATTTCATAAATATGTTCAATGCGGGTGTAATATATGCGCTTTAATTGTTTACATGTGTGAAGCTCCATCTCTGAATATTGTTGTGAGTTTGCGTTTATTATAACGTTCATCTGGGAACGCAACGTGCGCCATTTCATCAGATTTGTAAGGTAAACATTCTATAAACCTATATGCTAACTGTTCATCGCGATTTCAAAATAAAAGCTCAAACCCTCACTCTGAGCTTTCACGTTTTGATGCCCACATATTCAAGAAATACAGTGGCTGTTGCATTTCTGTCGTAAATTAATATTAAAGATTAATTGAACATTTGAATTAAATGTTGTTTAGTCTATTAAACAAGGAGTAGATCGTATAGTAAAGTGTAAAAACAGTCGTCAGGCTGTTGGCGCCCTCTGCAGTCATTTGTTATAATGCTTAATGTACATTATCTCTATTGTTTATAATACATTATGTATTTAAACAGTTATGTTCAATGAAGCCGTATGATTACTTGCCTTTGATACTTTATTTGAACTAATTATTGCCTTATTGCTATTGCTAAATTTGCTAGTAAATTTCACAAATAATAAAAAAAAAAACTCTTAGTTACATTGAATTAAACTAAGGCTGAAATAATATTTTATTGCAAAACATGCTCCAATAGTATTTTATTTACTTGCAATTCAGTCTCATTCATGTCACAGATGTCGCATGTGTGACATTACTCATATTTCTTTGTTTGTGCACTGGTGACAAATCATTTGTCTTTCCTTTAACATCTCTGGCTGCTTTAAATCAATATGTTACACAAATAGTTTGACAGACGTGAGAGCTATCAAAATCCTTTTAAAGGACAAGCGCACACTGGAGTGAGTGCAGTGCAGTATTTAAGAATTGGCTCTCTTTCTGTTCACGTGTGTGAATTTGAATTAAATTTGCCACACCCCACAGGATATTGGAATGGAAAATGAATGACAGGATGTGGAATTTATTGGATTAGTGAACACAGGCTGTGTGAATACTGTAAATGTTTTAATACATGTGGTGGTATGAGAACACACTGTTTGAGAACAAGCCTGAAGGGTTTTGTTGATGCAGATACAAGACAGCCTTTAGTGCCTTATTGCTTTTATAAGACAGTTAGACCTACTACATAATAAGAAAACATACAGCATTTTATTAAAATTTTATTTTAGTAGGCAGATATATTAAGTATGTTCTACTGGAAGATATAGTTCCTGACATAACACACCATGGCTGTGTAGAGAATAAGTGACACAGAGTTTATCTAATAGAAAATAATTTATTGGAAAATAAACAAAAACAAAAACAAAAAAACATAAACATTACCAGTCAAAAGTTTTTGAACAGTGAGTGAACGGTGATTTCTAAAGGATCATGTGACTAGAGTAATGATGCTAAAAATTCAGAACTTTTACATTTTAAAATATATTAAAATAAAGTTATTTTAAATAGTAAAAATATTTCAAAATGTTACTGATTTTGCTGTACTTTGGATCAAATAAATGCAGGCTTGGTGAGCAGAAGAGACTTCTTTAAAAACATTACAAATCTCACTGTTCAAAAGCTTTTGACTGGTAGTGTATGTTTCATTAAATAAATAAATAAAAATTAAATAATATGAAATAAAGAAATAAAATGTTTGTTTGAATTAGTAAAGTACAATTTTGCTATTGTGGCTTAGGAATCTAGACATACACTAGCATTTGATGTCATTAGAGATTTTTTAAATATTTTTGTCCAGCAAGGATGTATAAAATTGACCATAAGGGACACTAAAAACATTTTTAATGTTACATTTTTTTCCCAAAAATATTTCTGTTGAATTTTCTATTCTCAAGATAATAGTGCAAATCCCGAAAAATGTACAATTACATGGCTTCTAAAAATAAATAAATAAAATTAAAAAAAAAATAAATAAAATAATAATAAAAGTAACAGTACTGCTGTCAAATTCAGCTGTGACATCACAGGAATAAATAATCTAAAATTTATATTAAAAAACCTTACAGTTTTTGATTAAATAAATGCAACAGGTGAGCATTAGAGACTTCTTTCAGAAACATTACAATTTTACAGACTCCAAACTTTTAAATAGTAGTGTTTAATTAAATAATTTTGAATAATAATGAAATGGTGATCATTGTTAAGGTGCAACTTTGCATTTGTGGTTTAATAATCTACACATATTCTGCTGTGGTACGGAAAAAATAAATAAGTGGCACACATTGGACTCTTTTTCTGCATGGGTGTGAGTTTTGTTAGGTGGCACCATCACACTTGACTATAATGAGTGTATGTGTTGGCACTGAATTCACAATAACTAATAATAATATCCTTTCAGTTCCACATCAGGTGTGCATTCGTGTTCAACACAGCCTTGTAAATGTCCTTGGAGATGTGCTCACACATTCATGGCAAAACCTTTGTTGCCTTCTATTGTCTTTATTCTGAGTTTATGATATGCTTCACACCCTAATCTTAAACCTATTTCCCACAGAAAACTTACTGCATGTTTTGTTTTTTATTAACACATTATTTAGTGAAGCCATTTTTGTTGCCTGGTCCCCACAGTGCTGGTGTTTTAATATCCGTGTTGGAACATTTAGTCCTCACAATGTAAAACCTGACCCGCCCACACATACACTCACAGTGTTCCCGTGATTAATGTTACAGGCAGAGATTGTGTCCCACAGACATCACTTCGCTGATGTGAGACATCTGTCTGTGGTTAGCTGCATGTGTCTCCTCTTGCTTTTCATGTTCCGAATCCCCACTATGCCTCTGTGTGTGTGTGTGTGTATCATCTCTCTACCAGCACACTGCACATATTTGCTTTTGTACTCGAGTTTTGCTGTATGACTCACCAAGATGATCTTGACCAAGTCAGAAAAGGTCAAGGTTAGCCAGTAAATTGGCTCTAAGCAATCAGCGCTCTTGGTAGGCTCATGATGCCGTGTTTGTGAGTGTGTGTGTTTGCACGCTTTTATCTCTGAGGAGTGGTTTGATGAGGTTCTGGCAACTTTCAAGCTCACAGCTCCTGGTGTCAGTAACACTAGGACTACAAAGAACAGTTGTAGAAGGGTCATGTGACACACACGCACTACAAAATCAACAAATAGCAGAACAACCTAATAAACAGCTACACAATGCATTGCAAATATATATATGTTCTTATTTCTTATATTATGTTTTTAATCTTTTTTTTGTTTTGTTTTCCAACAATATGCCAATTAATATATTTTTGAAAATACCATCTAATACGATAGACCAATACAATACACAATACATATTTAATACCACTCTAATAAAACAGAAAAAGCTACATTTAGTTTAGAACTTTTTCAGATGTTTTTACTGAAAAAAGATGACAAAATACACATTTAAATAAACAGATTCAATGTTTACTGACAGACTTGTGACAAACAGAAGGAAACAGACAGTGACTGTATGTCAAATACTCAAGGACAGGAAACAGGCCTTGTCTATTCACGTCTGTTTCCATGCTCATAACCCATGCAAAACAGGTGTGAACGTGTGATCCAACAGGAAGTCACATATTTGAGTGTTCTAAAGCCCCTGAACAGCTGTACCCCCCCAGTCTCCCCCTCCAGAATGTGTGGCGGCATGCTAAGGGGCACTAAAACAGGGGCGGCTCTTTATGCGGTTTGGAGCTCGTGAGTATTTGTTGAGGCTAAAATAAGCACAGACGCAAAGAGGGGTTATTTAAAAACACACAAACCCTTTGGCCTTCCACTCATTTGAAGCAGCGCCTGCATTTCATAGTGACACATTTAGAATAACACTGACCCTGTATACGTGTGTGTTTTAAACAGGTGGAGATCGAAAAGCTGGACTACCATCACTACCTCCCCCTGTTCTTTGACGGACTGTGTGAGACAGTTCACCCCTACGAGTTCTTCGCTCGACAGGGCATCCATGACATGCTGGAGCATGGTGGCAGTAAGATCCTGCCTGTTATTCCACAGCTCATCATACCCATCAAGAGTGAGTGTCATTAAGTTCATTAATTACTGTCCAAAGTACCTGAGTCACAAAGTCTTCTGAAGTTCATCTGAAAGCTTGGAGGAAGAATAGCAGAAGCATTCCAAAGCTTGCAAAAGAGAAAATAAAATGGCATTAAATTAATAATAATATGGCATTAAAATAAGTGAGGCCTCCAAGAGGCTATTATCCAAAACTCTAAAGCAGTCACTTCATAAAGCTGGTTTATGGAAAGGTGGTAAGAAGCCAAACTTGAAATGCTGAAAATGCATATCACAGTTGGAGTTTGGCCAAAGGCATGTGAGGAGCTCAACAATTTTAATTAGAATCTAGTGTGATGAGAGTAATATTGGGCATCAGTGCTTTATTTATTTATTTTTTTTGACCCTGCTTAGACACCAACACCTACCACATTCAAGGCCACATCAGTGGTTCAACCGTAATGTTAAGACGCTACAGGAATACTTTTTGTGTGCAAAGAAAATGAAAATATCGACATAATTCAATAATTTCTTCTCTTCTGTGTCAGCCTTTGACACACATTCACAAGAGTACCACGACGCATGCGAGCCGGCGTTCTGATGTAAAACGTCTGTCTCTCTTAGTTCATCGTCTGCATATTCTGGTTCAAATAGGGCAAAAATTACAAGTCATACTTTCTGTCGAAATCTTCAGGCGTTTACAAAGGCTGTTTTATGTACAGTGTGCGTCTTCCTCTGCTTGTAAATAGGGCTGTCACGATTCCTCAATTCAGTTGGAGTTCTCAATTTTAAAAAATCCTCAACAACAATTGGCCCACACTATTAGTCTGTTTTCTAAGACTGCATGATATATTAAACCCATTTAAAAATCATAATAAAGCATAAAGCTATTGACACTTCAATAAATATAAGCAATGCAGGTTTAATATCTGCGCTTTAATTATTTACATGCGCATAGGTTATGTACGTGCATATCATAGTGGCTCCGTTCACAGTAAATGCTGGTCCACACAAACTGTTATCATTTACATGCGTGGAGTGGCTCAAACTCCATCTCTGCATATTGTGAGATTTGGTTTTATTATAACGTTCATCTGGGAACGCAACGTGCGCCATTTTATCAGATTTGTAGCGTAAATCACTTATAAACCTATGCAAACATAGGAGAAGACACTAAATATGCTAATTGTATATTGTGGTTTCAAAAAAAAAAAAAATTCAAACCCTCACTCTGAGTTTAAATGTTTTGATATACACGTATTCAAGAAATTACAGTGGCTGTAGCATTTCTCTCATGAAGAAATTTTACAGTGAGGATTGTTTCCTGAACCCTGGGAGAGTAGGGTTAAACTTTAACTGCTAAATTCCAACGTGCTTTTGCGCTTTGTCTGGCGCTGAGCCAAATAGTGGCGCTCAGTGCTTTTAGCCTGTTTTCAACCACATAAAAATAATGTTTCAGACATTTAAATTAATTACTAGCAAAACAGTACATTTGTTAATTAGACTGATGTTTGTTTGGGTCGCGTGTCCTGGCGCCGGGACTGCTATTCAAAAGCGAGTTTTGA
>JAHKKF010508646.1:0-10912 GCA_019740295.1 Labeo calbasu
TCACTGATTTATTCATTCATTTATTTATTTATTTTAGTGACCAGATACCTATATGAATATTTTTTGGGATAGAAATTATAGAACTAATGCTTTTATTTTAGCAAGGATGCTTTAAATTGCTCCTGATATTAACATGCTCCCAGGTGTTTTTTGTTTTGCTTTAGTTGTTTGTGATCTGATACCTGCACAACAGATGAATCCTGCAAACTTTTCCTCTGAGCGCGCTATACCAACATCAGATATTCATCTACACTGATATTCTAATGGTAAAACAAGTTCCTTGACTACTGATGCTGAGTTTTGCAAGCACTTAAAAATCAGGTATGATTTCCTTGTGCTACTTGTTGAAAAGAATTCAGGACTTACACAACGTCTGTTCACATCTCTGTGGTTAGATCAGTGTGCTTAATAATGTGTCTTTGACCTTCATAATGCATGTTTATATTATACTGTGTTAGAAATAAAATGCAGATAATCTAAAACCACAATCTCTGAATCTTCTCACATTGTTTCTTGCCTGACAGTCACAATCTCATTGATGGGCCATTAGGGGAGGGCCTTTTGTCTCTCAGGTGTGAATCACTGAATATTCAATGGCCATTGTCACTCCCTCGCATATTCCCCTTCGATCACAAAACACGTCATAGGAAATTTAAATAAGTATATTGTTTTTTTGTGAACAACTGGACGAGATGATTTTCACATCGTTTTGTAGAAAAAAAACTCTAGCTTACCACATCCAGTTCTCAAAAGTCTTGTGAACAAATGTGTTGTAGGTGTTTCTTGGTCTTATTTCAGTGACTTAAAGTTAGATTTTCACTAACCACACATAAACATTTTCTCAAAAACACAAACATGTACATTCATGTTGCATACGTATTATTGTAGCCCAGTTTGTGCTGATTACAATGTAATCAGCCATTAATATGTTTTTAAGATACTGAAAAAAGAACCAATGTCAGGGCATGTCAAAACTTCTCCAGGGCCCCAAAACACCTTCAGACCCCAGAGGGTTAATCTAAGCCCTGTCTGTGAAACCAGCCCATTGTGTTTTAACAATTTATATTTAATTTAGTGATTCCCCTGCACACCAATAGAGAGAGCCCGAGTACCACTAGTGGTACTCATACCACACTTTGAGAACCACTGGTTTAGAGTGACAAACCATACCAGCGTACTTTGAGGTCGAAATGCCTATCCGCTACACAAAATGCATACAGGCTGGCAGTTCTGCATGTTCTACCATTCTTAGCCTTGAATGTGGTAGTTCCGTAGCTGTCTATGCAGGTTCAGAAAGCTCTTGGATTTAATAACAAAAAAAAAAAAAACACTTAATTTGTGTTTCGAAGAAAAACAAAGGTCTTATAGGTTTGGAATAGGGCTGCATGATGAAAGGTAATAATCGCAATTGATAATAGGAAAAGCTATGAAATATGTTGCATGCATTATTCCGTGTAAGAAGCCACAACATCTCAAAGAAGGATTAATTTCAAACACTCGACTGATGTTAGGAAGTGAGTTTGGAGTAAAAACATGTTATTAAATGTGGTATTTAAACGTGCTTTCAGATGAAGCAGCATTCACCACACAGAGCTGTAGTTCACTTAGAAGCTGCGCAAACAACTTTATTGCAGCACGGTTTGATAATATTGACGTATAATATCGATGATATCGTCTGTGTGGTTTTGCATAGCTTATCAGTGAACTACGGCAGTAGTAAATGCTACAGTGTAGTAAATGCTGCCTGATTTGAAAGCACATACGTGATGGAGATTTACTACTGATAACAGAACCGGCTTTACTGACAACATGTGCATGGATATCGCATGCAATTTATCGTGCAGCCCTAGTTTGGAACAACAAGAAGGTGATTAATTCAGTACAGAATTGTCAGTTTTGGGTGAACTCTCTTTAAGATTTTAACTACAACATTCCTAAATGAATAGTTCACCAATTAATAAAATCAGTTTCATCATTTATTCCTATTATGCAGTTACATACAATGATGTTTTTTTTTGTTTTTTTTTTATTCTGGGAAATCCAAAGGAGAACTGTACCATTTTCCACAAAATGATTGGACTACATTCAACTGTCATTTCTGCAAACTACATTAAAGGGACAATTAAATCCAAAAGCATCAAACCAAAAGTGCAAACAGATATTTATATATTTACCAAAACAAAACATCCATTCGTTCTGCCTTAATATTCAAAATGGATGCAAAAGCACAATAAAAAAAAAGGTTTTGGCTTCATAATATGTAGTCATTTATGTAGTTTAATTTCTATAGCTGTAATTTACCGACCTATGAAAAGCACACAGAAGTACCAGAACATCCATATGACTACTGCACCATACAAAGTCTTCTGAAGTCAGACAAAGCTTTTTTTTGTGAAGAACATAAAATTTAAATGGATAGTTCACAAAAAAAAAAGAAAGAAAATTCTGTCATTTATTACTCACCCTCAAGCCATACTACCACAGTCAAGGCACAGAAGTGTAATAAGGACCTTATTAAAATAGTCAATGTGATATCAGTGGTTCAACCATAATTATATGAAGAATGCATGTGCAGCACCTTGTTTACAAGGAGAGGAATACATATACATGCGTCTTGGTACTAGAGATGGAGCAATAACCGGTTTAAAATTCCCCACGGTTAGTATTACTGTTTCATATTTTAAATTTCCATTAAAACTGCATTTGATTACTGTGATTTGAACAACTTAGGATATATAAATTCTATCCAGCATAAAACAGTTTAAATAAAAGAAGGGCTGTGACGGTGGCAGATTTTTTTTCACCGCGGTGGTAATGGACCAACTACCGTCTGTGGCGCGGTGTTGATATATAATTTTGACACATAACAAACGTGCGTGTTTATTTCCGCCTACAAAACACTAAAGTAAATGTTAAAGAAATTATACAGTTTAAATAAGAAAGTAGACAAAATAAGAACAGTACATATTAAACAAACATTTGTTGCATAAATTCGTAACAACTGTAAAAACAATTCGTAAAAACAAGTCTCTGTAAATCCACTCTCTGACACTAGGTAGCACTTATAGAAAAGCTGAATTACAGCCGTTTTCCATAACCTGCATGGACAAAGCAGCATTGCAATTAGGAACACTACTTTTTTAGGTATTACATGGAGCAAAGATGAAAACAAAATGCCACTGAATCTTTTCTGAAGATAGAACCTTCAGAGATACATTAGTTTATTGGACCCGGGGCTAATAAAAAAAAAAAAAAGTGAACATTCTAGGTCCTGTGTAACTTCACTCTGTCCCCCTGTTGTCTGGGCCTGCTATTAGTACGTGTATGTGTGTTTATGTGCGTGTATGTGTGAGAGGGAGTCTGTGAGAGTGTGAGTGTAAGTGTTAGTTGTGTGCTTTTGCTCCTGCCATTCCTGCACAAGGTTGTAGCACTTTAATTCATAAATGTGATCAAACAAAGGAAAAGAGCAAATATCAGCCAAACATTCTGTTTATATTGCTTGTAATTGGGATAAAGTAAACATCTGTTGAGCATTTTAACATAACCTTTTTAATTGTGTTGAATTAAAGACCCAAAGATGCAGCAGACCAGATCCACGAACATTGGCTAAGTAACAAAAATATGAACACCTTACAAGGGTTAAACTGAATTTGCATGCCCTGCTGTAAAATCTGAGGAAAGACAAGTTTGTGGATTCTAGTGTTGTCACGATGCCAAAATTTTGACTTCGATATGATACCTGACTACTGGACCAGTACTACAGGGAAAAAAACCCCAAAACAAAACAAAAAATAAAAAAATAAAACAACAGGAAAAGTAATTGAATAATAGATGATCCAAATGGAGATCATAGTTATTTGATCTATTAAACCAAAGCATTTCATCCCCTCTTTAAAAATAATAATAATAATAATAATAATAATTATTATTATTATTATTATTAACAACAACATGCCAGTGCCACTACACAGGATTATGGTGAACAACTACCGAGCCTACAGGTATTTAGAGATCTTTGCTACATTGATAAGTTAGCTTAAAGCACAAAGCCAAATCTAGTAATTTTATTTCACAACAACAATTTATATCATGACAGTCATTTTTTTGTTATTTTATCTTTGCTATTAATAAGAACCTAAATGCAAGTAACAAAATAAAGGACAACTACGATAAAACAAACACACAAGTGAAAAAGAAATAAAATATAAAATCAGTTTTTTTTTTCTAAATTCCATTTTATTTTTTCTAGACTATTTATAAGGTTACATTAAAAATATATTTATCAAAATGCATGTCTAATTAATTGAAAACATGAAACTTGCAGAATTTAACAGCACTTTATTAAAAGTTTAACAAAAATTACATTTTTAAGTCCCTATGAAATACGTTTTATTATTTTTCTCAAATTCATCTGTTTTGCATTAATTTTCTGGATTCTACAGTAACCATTTCATTACATTTAAATAAAAGCATGTCTAATGAATTTATAAAGATAATTAGATTTGATAATTTATTACAGGCTATTTATTTCTTTTTTTTTTTTTCAGAAATGTGTGTTGTGTATGTACAATTTTCTTAAAAAAAAAAAAATAAGGTAAACATTCCTTAAACATTGTTTTAATAATATTTTTAGTAGTAGTAGTAGTAGTAGTAGTAGTAGTAGTAGTAGTACGATCTTTACATTAAGTAATACTAAATTTAGTAAACAAAACTGCACGTTTGCACCATTCACTAACACAGACACGCAGAAATACGGCTCTTATTAAAACATATTCTTAAAGTACCGGTACTAGTAAAATGCGGAATCGTACAGTTTTTAAAAGCAGGGTATCACAATACTTTAAGTACCGGTATATTGTGCAACACTAGTGAATTCTACACATTTAAATAGCTCAGATAAGGTATGTAGAATTATTTATGGAGCAGATAAATGACATATAATCATTTATTAATCAGTTATCATTTTAACTTAATTTTCTGTGTAAAGGCTGAAATGTGAGGTTTACTATTTTATGAAACCTTTTCAAAACTTTATTTGAACATTTTTAAAATGTTATTAGATAAACTGCTGTCAGTCATGTTGTCATTTAAAATCCAGACATCACTGACAATGATACTGGCAAACAAAACGTAATTTTATTTGTTGATTTTAAATATAAAACTTGTCAGTACTTCATGATTTCCAGCACATTTTTTTAACAAAACCGTCATAATACTGATGACTGTGATAATTTTGGTCGCTATAATCATGCTAAGAATTTTCATACCGTTACATCCCTACTTGGTACTCTCAATAACGGAGGACAGTGACGCACTCTTCTTCTTTAGAGGAGAAGAATTGTTGAACAAAGTTTTTTTTTTTTTGTGCACAAAAAGTATAATTACAGTTGAACCACTTCATATCACATGGACTATTTTAATAACGTTCTTACTACGTTTCTGTGGTAGTACCCTTCGTGTCTAGGAAGGGTCAGAGAGCTCTTGGATTTCATCGAAATATCCTAATTTGCGTTACGAAGATGAAGAAATGTCTTATGGGTTGGGAATGACATGAGGGTGTGTAATTAATGACACAATTTAAATTTTTGGGTGAGCTATCCTTTTAACAGTGCCCGTACAGATACTGCAAAATGAAATTTCAAGACTTTCAAGGACTTTAAGCACTACTTTTTTGACTTTCAAGGACTTCAGATCTCTCACTTATCAAACAATACCTTATCTTTCAAATTCTGGAAAAAAAGACAGATAGACAAAAACATACTAATAAAATGGCCCAGTCCCAAATTGCACTCTAAACCCTTTCTAAACTGCTTCGAAGTTCTGATCTAAATCAAATGACTCACGATATGTGCTCCGAAATTCTGATCTGAAGCAAAAGATTCACAAACCTGCTCCGAAGTTCCGATCTTAATCACATAATTTGCGATGTGCGCTCCAAAGTTCCGATCTTAATCAAATAATTTGCGATGTGCGCTCCAAAGTTCCGATCTGAAGCAAAAGATTCATGAACTCGCTCTGAAGTTCTGATCTAAATCAAATGATTTGTGATCCGTGCTTCGAAATTTCGATCTGAAGCAAAAGATTCACAAACCCCCTCCGAAGTTACGATCTAAATCAATAATAATACAATCACTGTATAACGATTTGCGAACCATCATTTCAGATCAGGACTCGGAGCGCGGATTGCAAATTATTTATTCATGGAATGATTTATAAACCTGCTCCTAAGTCCCGATCTAAATCAAATGATTTGCGATATACGATCCGACTTAAGCACTTCAAATCATTTTGAGACACAACGGTTTAACTGTTCGGAGTTTCAAAAAGCTCCAACACCAAAATGAATGGCTATTTTAATGTGATCTCGTTTTTGCTAGTAAATCACCTGAAATGAAAAGCATTGTTTTTTAGAAATTATGTGAATTTTGCAAGAAAGATATGTGCTTATTGAAAAAAATGAAACACTTATTTCATAGATAGACTGCGTTTCAATAATTCCAGCACTTTAAGTACCTTTAAGTACAATTTAAGGAATATTGCTATTTTCAAGGGTTTTCCAGGCCTTAAATTTCCAAGAGTCAAATTTAAGTATCTCAAGCACTTTAAGCACCTTGTACGAACCCTGTTTTAAGTTGCTCAGTGACAATCCTCAAGCCCAGTGAAATGCTGAAATGTTTCCAGTGAAACCACTGCATCGATCCAGTAGATCACAACTATGAAATCCAGCCATGTACAAGACTGTACTTACAGCTAAAACTTAAACAGTACCTCTTTTTGTGCTTTGAAAGAAAATCGTATCATAAGTTGTTTTGATTATTTGGCTTCTTTTTTCTTTGACTCTCTTTTCTCTGTTCAGAACTTTGATCAGCTTTGCTATGTTTAAATGTGCCAACAAAACAAAATGTACTTTTCATGAGTCAAACTATTTTCGGATGAAACTACTGTGAATCTGCTTATTTACAAACAGGTTAATGCAATGGTCTCAGTCAGTTACCTGTCTCGTACACACTTGGCACACATGGAACCACCATACGCACGGCTGACATGCTTCTTGGTTTTTGAGAGTCTCATAAGAACCTGGGGTCTCACAGCACGGATCTATCAAGGAACAAACATTAAAACATGGTTTAAATCACGTGTTCACTTATGTCTTTTTTTAATGTAAATAAAAACTATTCTGTAATTCAATTTGATGTAGCTACTAAGACTTCCAATAGATGTTAAAATCCGTTGCACAATTGTAGATCATATTTTCTTTTATCTAATATTAGATATAAACTACTCCAAAAGACACTAGGTGGGATAGAGTGGGGGAAGACGCCCCCTTGGGGTAAAACACCCTCCTACTGTTTCTCCCAAAAGAACCACTAGCTAAAGTCAAGATAAATTTGATTGTAACTATGGACTACGTTGACAAGAGTGATGTAGAAGTATTCACCATGAAGCTTACACTGGTTAAGTATCTGAGAGAAAACAGATTTCACAGTAAATTATTTAACTTTCATCATTAAGAAAAAAATAAAGCATTTTAAAGCTTATTGTTTTGTAGAACATCAGTTATATATCATATGAGAATAGTAAGGCCTGTAGATATGGAGTGTGTGTTATTTACGAAAAAAATATATATTTTTCATTATGACAATTTTTTTTCCAAACACAGTCTGTGGGGTAAAATGCCCCCAGGGGCCATGGCTTAATTACTGTAGTTACTGTGTTCTGAACATCAAATTCTTTGTTTTTCCTTAAAATGTATTCTAACTAGTTGGTTAAATAAAATTTGGACTTTATATTAAAAAAATTACTAGGCTATTATAAATTCGTAACTCAATTATTCATTATATTAATTTTAATTATAAGCCGCACATACTCTGATTCTGCTGTAAATGTATAAAGCAATATACTTTGTCAGACTGGTGGGCAAATCATCCCCCCAAATTTAGTTTTTATTAAACTAATAACAAAAAATTTGACATTTTTCATACTTGGTTTAACATTTATAACATTGTCACAAAAACTATTCTGGACACATCTTTAACAATAATATACTGGGCCACTAACTGAGTGGCATTAGAACACTTAAATGCAATATAAATATTGTAGTGATGATACCACTTACACTACCGTTCAAAAGTTTAGGGTCAGTAAGACTTGTAATAGTCTTTAAAGAAGTCTCTTATGCTCATCAAGGCTGCATTTATTTGATTAAAAATATAGAAAAAAAAACATTAATATTGCAAAATGTTTTTACAATATAAAATAATGGGTTTTTTTTTTTAAACATACTTTAAAATAGAATTTATTCCTGTGATGAAAAGCTGAATTTTTATCAGCTGTTACTCCAGTCTTAAGTGTCACATGATCCTTCAGAAATCATTCTAATATGCGGATTTATTATTAGAATGATCAGTGTTGGATAAATATTGGACGAAATATTTTTCAACTCGTGATAAAGCTGTATTCAATAAAACAAGAGCCAAAACACTGCTCTTTTTTTCTAGATTCCACCAGATATGTTGGTATCTAACCTTAAACACCATTTTTATCAGCATACTCGAGATATTGGTGTAGTTAAGCACACAGAAAAGAACTGTATATAGTGCACCACTTACACCACGCAGTCTACCGGGGCAGATTCCGCATGCTGATTTGGGTGCCTTGCCAGTCTTCTTGGTATACAGGTACACAATGCGATTACCTGGCGTACGGGACCTGAGGGACAATGCAGTCGATAAAAACAGCTTTTGAAGTCTGCCACATTGTGGAAAATCGTCTGTGCATGGTGAAGATCTATTTGCATCAAAGCAGAAATTACACTCACAGTCTGGTCTTGTTTGAAGCAGTGTTGTAGGAAAGTCTACGTCGGTAAGTCAGGCGCTGCACCATCTTGACCTGAAAAATTACAAGATCTTTAATTATGCCTGTTAAGAAATGTCAAATGTGGGGAAGTCAAGCTCAGTGGCGGAATAAGCACAATTTTGCTCATAAGCTACTAATGTTCAAACATGTATTAAATATGCGTTTTAACGCAATAAACAAATATAACAGCGTTACACTGTCATTCTGTTGTAATAGTGTAAAAACTGAAAAATCGTAATCTGATACATTCGCGTTTGTAAGGGATGTGAATGACAACTTCCCAGCGTCAACTCACGCAGTAACAAAAATCCGTTATTAGACTATTAATTGACTTAATATGGCAAGGACATCCTCCGTTAGAATGCGCACTACACGTAGAACTCTTAATATCAAATATCTGATCTTCAAAAACAGCAGATGACAATAGATAGTTGGATCACATTTTAAGCGCAAAGACAAATCCGCCATACCTGCTATCGCTGTAAACGGAAGAGGAAGGACTAGAGACCGGGTGAAAGTTCAAAATCTGCTAGCAACGGAAATAATACGTTTGCATAGAGCAAAATAAAAGACGTTGTAGAGTACCTTGTTGCTGCTAAATATTATAATAAATATTCTATAAAGTAATATATTTTGTAGTCCTTGTAATGTCGATTTACTAATAGAAAATACAACTGACTAAAACCAGGCAACACACAGTATAAGAAAAAACGTGTGTAATGTACTTTATTATGAAGATTTTTAAATATCAAAGTACTTTATTATACTACTGGATCGGATAACCTTAATTTGGCAGGGTAGAAACAGAAGGTAGGCACTTACAACTAGAAGCTTAAAAATAAAAGGCAGGAGTACTGGGATAGCAAGATTTCAGCAGGCTACAGTATTTATATACACTAAAAATGAGAATAGATAAACCATTTGGTTGGATACCAGTTCACACTGGAATGTAGGAGTTGGCAAAGACGGACATAATGATTGAATTTCCGCTAGGAAGTGGAGAAATTAAATTAGCAATCAAATCAAATATTTAAGTGGCAGAAGAAATAGAACGTATCTAATAAAGGAAGATTTTACCATAGTTAAATAAGTCAATGAGACATAATTCAGGAGAATAGAAAAGAGGGGTGACTTCAACTAGATCACCACAACCGCCATGTTGGTCCGGGTAAAATGCCATTGAACCGAACGGAGCTCGCATATGGGCTTGGCGAAAAACGAAAGTAATTCACACTGGCCGTTTCTCAAACGGAAGGCTGCAACCTCCGGAGGTCGCATTTGTAGGCTGCATACGTCATAAAGAATTATAAAGAATTAACAGTTATAAATTTGACCATTATTCTTAGTGCAACGCAAATTTTTGTAATATGCTTATGACTCGCGAATGTAATGCTTAGTTAACTGAAATAAACCAGGCTTGATGAGGTATGCAGCCTGCAAATGCGACCTCCGGAGGATGCAGCCTTCCGTTTGAGAAACGGCCTTGAACTGACCAGAAGGTGACGTCGGTGCAAACCCTCTATAAATAACACAAACAACAACAACAAATGCAATTTTAATGCATTATGATTTTATGATTATGATTATTTAAAGATATTTAATCTTTATTACTGTGTATATAATATCATACTATGATGTACACAAACCCATTATAGTTATGTTTTTTTTTTTGTTGTTTGTCATTATGATTGTTCACTGTTAAAGATGCTACCATCTTTTCTTGAGCTTGTATTTAATTATAATTTCTGCAGTAATAATAATAAAAAAAAATAAGAGTGAAGGGGGCACAAACACCTCATAGATTCAGTAACAGAACAACCCTATCTAGTATGTTTTCCTCCATGTTTGCAATATCTGCACAATAGAGGCGTCAGGCAGCTGCTGGAAGATCTCGTCTTTGGAGAAGACTGTTGATTTTACACTTGAAAAATGTAAGTGTTACTACTTAGAAATTAAGATGACCTCAGAATGCTAGACCACCCCAACACTTATGAAAAATAATAACCATAAATGTTGACCAATAATTAATTAATTATATATATATATATATATATAT
>JAHKKF010508648.1:0-21638 GCA_019740295.1 Labeo calbasu
TTTATTTTATTTTATTTTATTTTATTTTATTTTATTTTATTTTATTTTATTTTATTTTATTTTATTTTATTTTATTTTATTTTATTTTATTTTGCAATATGATATGTTCCTGTCAGTGGTTTCTGAGAATTCTTTAGCGAATGTTGACATCACAAAAATGACATCATGGTTCTAAAATGTGGAGAGATGTTTCCCGTTCCCTCCCCCTTTCAGTTGCTTTTGCTCACGTGCCCACGTCTGTTTGCACAGGTGGCGTAAGAAGACTGACAGATTCAAAACAGTTGGGATGGTCATTTAGAACAACAGGGTGTTATTTCTAGCAATTATCTGCCAAGAGTATTCTGCAATTATCACATTAAATGTGACGTGTTCGTCAACACATATGCATTTCATTTGCATTAGATACATTGTTCCACTTGACGTTTTATCTCATTGGAACAATAGTTTTGGATTAAATGACTGACAGAATGATTTGTGAATTTCTAATTTCTAATTCTACCGTTATCGCTCTGTGTGTTTCCTCCAGGCAAAGGGGCGGAGAGATGGGATCTCTTCATCGAGTGAGAACCCTCGGCCGGTGGTCAGGAGCGGGGCAGATGGGTTGGGTGTGTCCTGGCAGGGTCCACGTACACTGGTGCTCCATAAGAACTCTCAGGGCTTTGGCTTCACACTACGTCACTTCATCGTTTACCCGCCAGAGTCCGCCCTGCACACCAGTCTTAAGGTGAGGATGTCGGACAGTCATAAAATCGAGCTACAAAATGTATATAAATGTATATAAATGTGTGAAGTAGAAGTTCCAGAACGAAAATTTACAGATAATTTACTCACCCCCTTGTCATCCAAGATGTTCACGTCTTTCTTTCTTCAGTCGTAAAGAAATTATGTTTTTTCAAGAAACCATTTCAGGATTTCTGTCCATATAGTGGACTTCTATGGTGCCTGTGAGTTTGAATTTCCAAAATGCAGTTTAAATGCAGCTTCAAAGGCTGAGGAAGAAGGGTCTTATGTAGCAAAACGATCTGCCATTTTCTAAAAAAAAATTGAAATTTAAATACTTTTTAACCTCAAATGCTTGTCTTTTTTTTGTCATGAACTGGAATATACAGAGTACATGCAAACCAAGGCAAGATGAGCGTTTGAGGTTAAAAAGTATATAAATTGTATTTTTTTTAGAAAATAACCGATAAGACCCTTCTTCCTCGGCTGGGATCATTTAGAGCTCTTTGAAGCTGCATTTAAACTGCATTTTGGATGTTCAAACTCACGGGCACCATAGAAGTCCACTATATGGAGAGAAAACCTGAGAAAACTCTTCAATAAACTGGAGCAGCTTTTTTGAATCTTAAAAAGGCTCATTTATGAAATCAGACTCTAAAATGTCTTTTGGGTCACACTTTATTTTAAGGTCCAGTTCTCGCTATTAACAGACAATTAACTATGGCTTTTGCCTCAAACTCCTAATTTGCTGCTTATTAATAGTTAGTAAAGTAATTGTTAAGTTCAGGTATTGGGTAGGATTACACTCTTAAAAATAAAGGCACTTTAAAAAGGTTCTTCACAGTGATGCCATAGAAGAACCATTTTTGGTTCCACAAAGAACCATTCAGCCAAAGAACCATCTCTTTCTTGCCTTTTTATAATCTGAAGAACATTCTTTTGCCACAAAGAACCTTTTGTGAGACAAAAAGGTTCTTCAGATGTTAAAGGCTCTTTATGGAACCATTTAGACAAAAAAGGTTCTTCTATGGCATCATGAAGTAACTGGTTAATAGTGAGAATTGTTCCCTATACCAAAGTGTTACTGCCTTTTGTTTTAAGGGTTTAGGCCATGCTAGAAATAGCTGGTCCATCAAGGACTTGACCTCATAGATAGCCAGTTTTCTTTAGTACATTTTCTAAAGAGAATAAAAGGGAAAAACCACAAAAGTGGTTTAAGAGAAATTAAGTGTGTTTGGCGAATACACACCATAATTAGAGCAAAAAAATCGAGGGATTATATAAGGAAAGCCGTAAGATATCTAAAGTCTGACATCTGTTTTTTTTCACCATGTAAAATATGGATATATGCAGACATTATCTATTTTTTTTTCGTGTTTTACCTGATCTGACACTTAATTATATTTGTTTATGTAACATAATATGATCAACTTGATTCAGTCATATTAAAGGATTAGTTAACTCCAGAATTAAAATTTTCTTTTCATTTACTCACCCCTGTGTCATCCAAGATGTTCATATCTTTCTTTCTTCAACTGAAAAGAAATTAAGTTTTTGAGGAAAACATTCCAGGATTTTTCTCCATATGTGGACTTCAATGGGGATCAACAGGTTGAACGTCCAAATTGCAGTTTCAATGCAGCTTCAAAGGGCTCTACACGATCCCAGCTGAGGAATAAGGGTCTTATCTAGCGAAACGATCAGTCATTTTTTTAAAAAAATAAAAATGTATATACTTTTTAACCACAAATGCTCATCTTGCACTAGCTCGACTTCACGCATTAAATAGTCACGTTGGAAAGGTCATGCCTGACGTAGGCAGAAGTACCAACCCAGTGTTTACAAAGCGAACGTGCAAAGAAAGTCAAATGCCTTTCACAAAAAAAGGTAAAACAGCGTTGTTGGATGATTTTGAAGTTGGAGGAGAAAATGAGACCCTACCTTTTTGAACTGGAGTACACAGATGAAGAACTAACCACGCATGACCTTTCCAGTGTGCTTATGTAATGTGTGAAGTTGTGGACGTGCATCATGCTTGTGCAAGATGAGCATTTGTTTTTAAAAAGATATGAATGTTAATTTTTTTGTTTGTTTAGAAAATGTTGATTGTTTCACAACATAAGGCTCTTGTTTCTCGAGAGCCCTTTGAAGCTGCATTGAAACTACAATTTGTATCTTCAACCCGTTAATCCTGGAATGTTTTTTTCTCAAAACACGTAATTTCTTTTCAACTGAAGAAAGACAGACATGAACAGTGTATGTTATTTCCATATTTTATTCAAAAAGTGCTACAGATGTTTCAACGGTGTGTGTGTAGTTGATGTTGGAGAAACAAAGCCCCATTATAATTGTATACGGCATCTCTTCTCTGAGAAGCTGCTGTTTGCTTTCCTACTCAAAGGGCCTATTTTGTCTTTGACTGGTACCACACGCGCTCTGGGCTGGTCCGGGCCGTACCAGGGCTGCTGGGACAATGTGTTCTGGTCTATTCACTGTTCCCAGTGTCCACGTGGTCACATGACTGTGGCGCCCTCCATCTGTCACCCCACCAGCTTCAAGTTAATGCACACGTGGACTTTCATTTTGATCCGTGGGTTGGATGTTGATTATAAATCTTAAAGTTGTGGTCACTGGTCACTCCCTACCCATCTGTTTGCCCCTCTGTCTGTCTTTCTCCCGGGACGGCAAAGCCTCAGTATTGTGTGAGTTTGTTAGGAATGAGCCCAGTCAGCGCAGACTAAACATTGGGCTGCCCACTTTAAACTGCCTGATCAGCGTTGCGTGTGTGTGATTTGAGCCTCTGGTTTGCAGTCTGGTTATTTTGTGAAGGCTGTGCATGTGTGTTATCTAAACCGTGTCTGTTGTAAATAAAGATGCAGAGTGAATATTATAAAGGTTATGTCATTTCCTGCACAGAAAGAAAGAAATGGTGTTGCGGCTCTTTTTGCGCAGGTGTGTTTATGAGTGTTTGTGGCTATAAGAAGCTCATTCACTGCTAAAGTGCTCCATTTTTCTCAGTGCTGACCTCTAGTGCTGGGACAGATTCAGTGTCGGAATCACTCCCATGAGATCAAGCCAATTTATTTGGGATCATTAAGATTTTTCATGTTTTTTTTTTTTTAACGAAGTCTCTTATGCTCAAAGTTCAAAGTTCCATTTATTTGCTCAGAAATACAGAAAAAAGTAATATGGAATATTAATGCGATTTAAAATAACAGTTTTCTAATTTAATATACTTTAAAATATAATTTATTTTTGTGATGCAAAGAATTTTCAGCATCATTAATCCAGTAGTGTCACATGATCCTTTAGAAATCATTCTAATATGCGAATTTATTATCGCTGTTGTAAATGGTTGTGCTGCTTTTTGTTCTTTGATAAATAAAATGTTAAAAAGAACCACATTTATTTAAAATTAGAAATCGTTTCTAACAATATAAGTCTTTACTATCACTTTTTATCAATGTAACACATCCTTGCTGAATAAAAGTATTAATTTCTTTCAGACAACAAAGAAAGAAATAAAAAAATTACTGCCCCCCAAAATTGGAACAGTAGTGTATGTTGTTACAAAAGATTTCTATTTTAAATAAAAGCTGTTCTTTTGAACATTTTACTCATCAAAGAATCCTGAAAAAAGTATCAGAATTTCCAAAAAAAAAAAAAAAAAAATTAAGCAGAACAGCTGTTTCCAACACTGACAATAAATCAGCATATTATTTCTAAAGTGTGACACTAAAGACTGGAGTAACGATGCTGAAAATTCAGCTTTGCATCACAGAAATAAATTCTATTTTGAAGTATATTAAAATAGAAAAACACTATTTTTAATTGCAGTAATATTTCACAATATGACTGTTTTTTTGTATTTTTATTCACATAAACAGAAAAGCAGAAAAGACATCTTTAAAAACATTCAAAATCATACTGATCCCAAACTAAAGTTTTATACGTTTTTTGTTTTGTTGTCAGTGACTATGATGCATAACTTAGCATAACTATTGACTTCTGATTCATGTTGCACAATAAACACATAAAAAATTACACCCAAAAAGTTAAAACTGTCATCATTTACTCACCCTCATATTGTTTCAAATGTTTTGCTAAAGAATGTTTACAATCTTGACCACTGTTTTTAATATAATAAAAGTAAATAACATTATATTATTGTTATTATTATGTGAAACAGTATTATGTAATAATAACAATAATATTATTAATAATAGCTTATCATAATAACTTGGTCCTTTTTAAAGGGTTAAAATCTCAGTCCTCATTCATTGTAATTAAATGAGTGACATAATAGCATTAGCATAGTTGTTCTTTGTGTTGCACAGTAGAAAGAAAGTCATAGCTTTTAAAAGTGACATAAGGGTGAGTAAAAAATGACAGAATGTTCATTTTTGGGTGAAACAAAAACTTGATGAGCGTTTTTTCTTTGTTGTTGTTTTTTTAAATTAAGTTTCTTGTTGTTAAATTTATTATACGATTAGTAGAGTACTTATTAAAGATGGTAATAACTTGATAATCACTTAAGTATTTTGTAAATTACTAAATCATTAAGTTTAAGGCCACGTTGTCATTTTGCTGTGATGTAATTCTCTTCTTATTGTTTCCTGTTAGGATGAAGAGAACGGGAATGGAAAGGGTAAGTCTGTCTTTTGTATTTCATTTATGTGAATTGCAGTCATTAAAGATAATTTCTTATCGTTTAAAAATGTTTTGTCACTCATCTGAGTTGACTGAACTTCATATGCCTTGAACATTGTGTTTATTCCTTTTACTTAATTTATAATCTTTTGAACTTCTTTTATTTCTCAGTGACTGATCTGAGATGAATTAGCGGCGAATGCAATGTCACTCATAAAGACCAGTGTTTGTTATGTGGCGCCCTCTAGAGCTCTACATTTCCATTCATGCACATTCCCAGTGCCCATTTGCGTTCAAATCAGTCTGGCTTAGGCAGGAATACAGGAAGGAGCACGACTGAGATATATGCCATATCATTTGCAAGTTCTGACATATGAAAATGTTTCCATATTTACATATCAAACAAAACAAGATGCAAATCCAATACCGTTGAGCCCTAACATCTTGTTGCGCTTTACATATTGTCATAAAGCCATGCTACTGTATCCCAAGCAATTATAATACAGCTAAAATATAATTTATTTACTGATAAAGAGGTGCACAAGCATTAACACACATCTACACAGAGTCCACACGCACTGGAGCTCCAGATCATAGAGATTTGTAATGACTGAGAATGAAAGCTGCTTGCGACAGATGATCTGATTACTGGTGTTGATGCTACACTAAAGCCCCACAGTTCCCAGATCAGTTTATGGATTACTACCTGAACCTGTTTGTTGACTGTTACCGTTTGTCCTCATCTTATCATGCCATCATGAGACAGAGGCATCAGTATGAGCAAAACACATTCCACAGTGCCAGCCTAAACATCTGTGAATGTGTGCGTTTGTGTGTCTGTACAGTGGGGTTCAAAAGTCCATGAGTGAAACGATTTGGATTTTTCTAATTTAATACAGATTCTTTTTTCATTACAAATCATATAAACAGTATGTTGAAATATTAACATTAATGTCCAATTGTCTTATTATTCAATATTTGGAGTCAGTCATGTTCTAATATTGCATGTTATTTAATAATAGCCACACAAGTTTGTGTCAAACCTGATGATCATGTTTTTTGTATTCTTTTAGTTTTTCTTTTCTGATCTGTGCCTGATAAATAATAGAAAATCTTAAAGGGATAGTTCACCCAAATATGAAAATTCTGTCGTTAATTACTCACCCTCATGTCGTTCCAAACCCGTAAGACCTTAGTTCGTCCCAGAACACAAATTAAGATTTTTCCATGTAAATCCGAGAGCTTTCTGACCCTGCATAGACCCTGCATTGCTATTTTTGCTTTCTTTGCGCACAAAAAGTATTTTTGTTTTTCCACTGTATTTGCCTTCTGTACAAACTATTTATATATTTTTAACAAGTATATTTTTGTGTATTTTTGTTTCATGCAGGGCTCCATCGGAGTCGTCTGGAGCCCATGGACACCATCTTTGTTAAGAATGTGAGGGAGAAAGGTCCTGCCCACCAGGCTGGCTTGTGTACAGGTAAAAGAGTTTGATCATATGTTCATAGAAACTACATGGCATCAGTTTAAAGGAGAAGTTCACTTCCAGAACAACAATTTACAAATAATTTACTCACCCCCTTGTCATCCAAGATGTTCATTACATTATTTGTACATTGTGGTTTTGGAAGTGGAGTTCTCCTTTAACCCTTTAACTGTCACTCCCATTTTTAAACACAGACATAAAAATGCACTATCCAGACTTAATTTTTTTTAATTCATGAACGAAAACTGTTTGTAATATGATTTTGATGTACATATTCTGTGGTAATGCAATTTCTGATTTTAAAATGCCTTTCAAAGGATGAATTTTGTATCATATATATATGATATAATTTCTTATGATTTCTAAAACGTGATGGGGAAAAGGCGATGAAGAAAGTCTTTTGTGACAAAGGTCAGAACTCATGTTATGTAGATTTTTTAAGTGGCACTCTTGACATATTGACATATACAAAAAATCTAGTAAAATATCTATTTAGGAGCCTTAGACCTTTCCAACAATGTATAGTTTGTCATGATTAGATTAGGATTTATTTGTAATATGGTGAAATAAATTTAGGCGTCCCATAGGGGGGATGGTGACAGTTAAAGGGTTAAAGGCCTGTTCACAACAAAATGAGTGTTTGGTGCTATAAACATTCTAATTTTTGCCAAATGATTGGCTGTATTTTTTCTGTTCAGACCAATACAAACACTAGCATGCCTCCCTGTAACTGAGAGGGCTTCTAATTGTAATCTGTCATATTGCAAAGAAACTGGCCAACCAATAAGATTAGCATTTTTAGTCACTTTTTTGTTATTACAAAATAGTATTACAAAATAGTATTATAATAAATAGGAGTATACAAAATGCCGAGTTGTGTTATGAAACTCTAGATGGCGCAGGCAGATGGGTCATTAATGCAAACTGATGAGCCCATATTGCAAGCTGATTGATTCATGTTGCATACGCAGCCAATGCGCTTGCTGCTTTACATTCAAATGGCTGATTAGCATTCATTAGAGCATTTCACAGCATGCTTTCAGAGTTCATCTGAAAACTTCCACCTCCCCAGCTCCACCTGTATAGATCTGCTACGGGTTGTTATATGTGCTACTTGTGCAGCAGCAGTATGTCTTAAATACAGCAGCGTATCAGCGTATGTATTGGCAGTAGCAAGTAACTTGCTTTTTGTCATGAAGAAATAGTATAATAACTAGAAATAATAATAAAGAATTGTAATGCAGTAAATATCAGAGGAATAATCTGGAACAAGGTCGCTGTATTCTTGTATTTACTTTTGTTTGATAAACATCATGCAAACAGAAAAATCTGAAGAAAATCTTAAATATTCTCTGTGAAAAGTAAGTGTCAGAAACAGAAAGTTGTGTAGTGCTATGTGTACTAGGGTAACAACTGTGTTGCTGCTTTTCTATAAGTGCCACCGACGTTCAGACAGTGAATTTGCATTTTCAGTCAGTTCTTTGCAGCTTTTACTGACTCACTGCAGTCAATGATGTTGACATTTTTGGTGCAATAATCATTTCACCCTCAATACTAGTAAGTACTCATTTTTTAGTCAACAAGTCAACAAGGTGATGCAACCCTTACCGTACACAACCCTAAAATTCTATGGAAAGTTGCGTTAACTGTAGTTGCTTCATTCCAGAAGACTTCTTAGGAATTTCGGATCTTATTAGTGTTTTGTTACCTGAATGATCCACAATTGATAGTTCAACCATTAAACTGCCCGCTGTTCTTCTGAAAAATCCTTCAGCTCCCACAAAATCTGTGGTTTTTCAGCATTTCTTGTATTTGAACCCTTTTCAACAATGACTGTATGATTCTGAGATTCATATTTTCACACGGAGGACAACTGAGGGACAAATGATGCATTAAGAGATGGAGGGGTGAAAACTTTTTGAATTTGAAGATCAGGGTAAATTGAACTTATTTTGTCTTCTGGGAAACTTGTATCTTCTGTAGCTTCTGAAGGGCAGTACTAAATGAAAAAAAAAAGATATTTAGGCAAAATAAAAATGTACACATCTTTATGCCATTCAAAAGTTTTCACCCCCAGGCTCTTAATGGATTGTTTTTCCTTCTGGAGCATCAGTGAGTGTTTGAACCTTCTGTAATAGTTGCAGTGAATTCATGCATATGAATTCCGAAGTTTTCCACACTGCAGATTTAAACTTTTTTTTCGGCGGGGGATTGAGATTAGTAGCATGCATGTAGGCAGCCAAAGTGAATGCGTGTGTGACATTTCTTTTTCATTCATTTTTTTTTTAAAATGTGGATATGCAATTGTTTAAAGTATGATAATCGTGCACGTTCAAACCGTGATAGACTGGTATATAGCAACCCTAGTGTGTGTGTGTGTACATGCTAAACGATTTTAGCTTTGATTATACCCAGCCCATACATATGTAATCTCTTGTTATGACTTGCCCACTTAACTCAGTGATGGTTTGTTTCTTCTTTAGAGCCTGTCACAGATTACAGGAACGTGTCTCTGTGCTAAGACATATTTAAAGTGCCAATATGTCATGCTTCCTGTGACTAATCATGTCACCTGACTGCCATGGACACTCCACTGTGCTCTCACTGCTTTAAACTGAGGGTTTTATTCCTGTGATATTTATGAACAGAATAAATTTAAATTAGAGAAAGAAACTAATACAGAGCATTATCTATTATGAAACATTGTCTTCGGTGAATTATGGTTTGTTATTCATACGCAACACTTTCAGCATGACAGAAGGTGACTCATTATCTCTCACTCTGTTTGTGTGTGTGTGAGAGAGAGACACACATGGCTGCTTCCTGGTCAGGACAAGGCAGTTGAGTTCAATGAGGGAACATTCCCCTTACCTTCTCCTTAAACTGTACAATACAATACAATACAGGATGTAGTATGTTTACCGTATTTGTTGCTAGTGACTATGTTACACACAATCTCTCTTTGACAGAATTTAAGACACATTTAATAGGAATATGACAGACTTTTTTCGTATTTTATGTGTTTATCTTGATGTAAAGGCAATGGAATGTATACAATTTGTAACATGGAGCTGAGACATGTAGCTGACAGCATAATCAGATTAGCCACAATATGTCAATATTACAACAAATATGCAAGGGTGATAAGTGATCCACTTCTGAGTAAATAGTCTTTAAAAAAGTGTTTTCCAAGGAACCCTGTGCAACCGATCATACACTACTTCTGATGAATGTATTATAATACGATTGGTTATGACTGGATAGAAAGCTGAGCATTCATTGACTCCTCCTGACGAACCGCCATTGATGGAGATGATCCCATAACCTAACCCTGACGTGAACCCAAAACACACCAGAGATCTAAGGAAAACAGAGCGAACACATGGAATGAGTCTACTTAATCTTTATTATTTGAACAGAATGCACATGTTAGCTTGCACTCACTATGTAAAGAATGTTAAAAACAATAAACCCAATTGTGTAAACTACTATTAAATGTGAATATAACTGTGTAATATTAAGTAATATATATTATGTTTAATATAAGTTTTGTACATGTGTGTGAATGTTACTAATTCAATACTAAAAGAATACACTGTTGATCAAAAGTTTGGAGTTTTTAAAACATTTTTAATGCTTTTGAAACAATTCTCCTATGTTCATTAAGGCTGCATTTATTTGATCAAAATACAATAAAACAGTAATATTGTGAAGTAAAGCGATATAAAATGTTTTTGTTTCGTTTTGGGCACGTCACATTATGGTTTTTAACACAAGTTCTGCAAAAACTCCCGTTAGAATCACTGAAGCCACGAAATCAATCTTTTATTACATCGTATCTGAACTGCCGCTGTGTTGTTGGTTGTTTATAATGAGGGAATTCGCGAGTGTGCGCATTCATCTACAGCTACGACGTTTTCAGCGCTGACTAATCTAAGCGCCTCTGATTGGCTTGTTTTCAGCGCTGACTAATCTAAGCGTCTCTGATTGGCTTGTTTTTAGCGCTGACTAATCGAAGCACCTCTGATTGGCCAATTCATTCCTAAATTCATCAGTATCGCGTTTAATTGGCTATAAGGCTCTAGGCTGCACAAAACAGTGTGTAAAAGCAATCTGACGCAGTGTGAGCGAATCTAAATATAATTTTGCGAATTTACACATTTTAACATTTAATTTTAATCATGGCAGCTGTAATATGTTGTTTAATTGTGCATTTTTGGCCCTTTTGTCTTGAATTTGTAGGACATTTTTATTCATTTTGGTAGCATTTTTACCACAAGCCCTTGTTTATTTTCGACCCTGCCCTGGTCTAAATATTTTTCATGTAAACTTGTTTTGTGTGTTTGCAGGAGACAGGCTGGTTAAGGTGAATGGAGAGAGTGTGCTGGGTAAGACATACTCCCAGGTCATTGCACTGATTCAGAACAGGTGAGTTTCTCAAGTCAGATAGCATCTATTCAAAAGATTTTTCCACTTTGTTGCATGAGTTGATTCAAATGTGGTCTTCTACAGGTATCTAAATCAAACCTAAGAAGTAAATGCAGATCAAGATGTCTTGATCTACAACATTTTTTGGATTGTTGAGTTAAAAGTTGAAGCAGCAGAACATAACTAAACGTTTTCACATGAGTGTTGTTCATGTGGAATTTGTGACATATGTTTTACGTAACAGAATGACCTCAGGCAGCGTTCGCTGGACGATTATGTGCATTACTTAGAAAGGTTACTAGTGACTCCAATGTAAAGGTTGTCTTTGTACTCAACCCAAACCACAACCCAAAACGTTTAATGGAGAATTTGTTCCGTTGTCACTGTAAATCAAATAAACTAGATACTCCAAATGAATCTCATGCTCTCTGGTGTCTTTGTTTTGTCTTTGCAGTGAGAGTGTACTGGAGCTCTCCATCATGCCAAAGGACGAGGACGTGCTGCAGCTGGTAAGTGTACGTTTCAGCATTTTTGCCACACCTTGCCACTCTTTTTGTCTCATACACCCACTCATACCTACACATTTACCTGGTTGACTTAAGAAGTGCATACCATACACATTTATTTTCTTTTCTTTTATTTTATAAAGCTTATTGTAGTGAGTCCAGATTAGTGTTAATAATGAATTTATTTATTTATTTTAATTTTTATCATGTTTAGTCAACCTGTGCTGTTAGTCAAATTTTAGTTGACTAAAAGTCTGGGAATTTTAGTCTAGTTTCAGACAATTAAAACTTTTACACATTTTAGTCACGCTGCGTAATGCTTTAACTGATAATCATAGTTATTTTGCTCAAAGCTCATGAATGTTATCATTTGAGAAATTTCATCAGAATTATTGCACTTTTACCTATGAGCACAAATCAAGAGAGTTTCAGCTCATTCACGTTTTTTGACCTCATCTAGTTTCCAGATTTTTATAAAATATGATCTTTTATGAAATAAGATCATACATATAAAGACATTCTCTACATTATGAAAACTGGTAAAACTTAAAAGCTTATCTCAAAAGATAAGATTAATTAATTTATTCCAATAATTTCAGGCTATATTCACATATTTAAATTAAAACAACTAGAAAGACTTGCCTAAGTGCATTTATTTAGCAACCCAATCGCTTAAAATATAGTCGAGATCAATATTTGGATTTATCGGAGAAGGTATAATGGAAGATTTATTTGCAGCAAACCACTCAAACAACTGTGGGAAAGAACATAGACTGGCTGTATTACTTTCATTTGACCAGAATATCTCAGTGGAGATCTCTAAACTCCAATGTTTATTGATGTTTTCAGCTCATTAGTGCTTTTTCCATAGTGTGAGAGAGAGCTTGTGTGAATGGTTGCCAGGTTTTGAAGATAAAGCAAAACACAGGGCAGAAAAATGTCCTTTTAAGAGAGAATCTCTGATAAGTGGATTTCAACTCTTGACATCTGGCAACCCCAAGCATGATAGCTAGTGGAGGTCCATTTTTTTACCGCTCTTTTTTGTTAAAGATAACAGAAATGTTGGATATAGAGATTTTTTATTTAAAACATTTTATTCTCGTCTATTTTGTCAACAGTGTTGCCTGTTTATATAGTTTGTGTTAAATCATCTTGTCTTAGTCAAGAAAAAACGAATGCCAGCTAATATTTTTTGACGTAGTTTTTGTTAATGAAATGAACACTACTCCAGACTAACCTAAAGTTAAATAATTATCTTTGTTAAATTACATAAGTAATAGTTGGTAAATTAATTAAATAATTAAGATGATTAAAAAATCATCTTTTGTCTTGTTTTCCAGTAAAATAAGATCAGTTTACTAAATTGTTCAAATTAAGACTTGTTTTGAAAAGAATGATTCTTGATTTTGTTTCAGTTTATTTGAAATAATTCATGCTTAAACTATATGTCTTAATATTTTATGCCACACTAGTTGTTTATTTTTACTGAAACATGGCTAAACTCATTAAGAAAATGTCTTGTGATATGAACATTTTGCAATTGTAGAGTATAGAGTTTTGGTAACTTTTGTTTCAGAATTAAAGTTAGTAAACCCACACACTCTCAGAGGTGTGTACACATTTCTCACACTTTGAAATAGACACAGACACCAAAGTTTGACAACTCTAATATACTTAGGTAGTCATTATAAAGCAATGTGTGAGTCAGTAGGTTGCTTCAGCAGTAACTTTTTGAAGCATTTCCAAGCAAGAAATCAAGAATCAGTCATGTTGTAAGCATGCAGACGGTCATATGATTACCACACAAACACACATGCATTCTTTCACACAGTGCACAAACATTCCCACTCGCATATTTTCTTCAGTGTACAAATTACCCAGTTGCCCACATGATCGGACATGCAACTTACTAAAGGCGAAGGGAAACCTTTATGCACTTGTGGGGCACATACAGATACACACTCGAATGGATCTTTGTAGTAGGGCACTCATATTAAGCGAATTACCCATATAGCCTCCCAAGAGACCCCACTCCTTCTTACTCCTCTATTCTTCCCCCCATGTCTATCTCTCGTTCTCTCTGTCTCTCTACACACCCCTCCTTACACCCGCATCAGCTACATTCCAGAGATGACATCATCAGTTATGTGGCCCCTCCCACACTCCCACAGGGTGGAGAGACGACGTGAGAGAGAGAGAGAGAGAGAGAGAGGGAGAGAGAAAGGAGGGAGTTCAAGAGCATTGGGTTGGGTAGGGCTCACCATAGACAGAAAGAGAAAAAGAGATACAGAGAATAACAGAGGGACGTGACAACGAGACATGAACTTGAAAAAGCACAAATCAGGACATGAGAGGTAAATTTAAGCTGTTAAAGAGAACACTTTAAAGAAAACGAGAGACGTTCGGCACATTGAAGCTTTAGGGATTGTTTCTCTCGATTAGTGAGTTTCAGTTCTCTGTGTTGGTTGTATTTGCATGTATTAGCAGACTGCATGTAATGTGCCATGTTAGTCGATTTGCGTGTCTGGAGCCGGACAACGTTTTCGTCAGCCGGCCAAGTCTCTGTTTTGCTAATAAATTCTTAATGTAGCACATGTCGACTTTGTGTCAGTGTGTTCTGAGGTTAGTGTTGATAGAGGGCTGGCGCTTCTGGTCAGCTTGACAGCCAGTCGCACAGTAGTCAGTGCATGGTGCAAATTGTTGAGGTTTTGAAGTCGATGTCTTCTCGTTAGTGATTATACTGCAAAAATAATTTTCTTAGTCAATATTTTAGTCATATTTTCTATTTAAACATCCTTAAAACAAGGTGAATTTAATTTAGAAGGTGATTTTACCTTTCTTGTAATATGACATGAATTAAGTTTTACACTTTTCTTGTCCTATCCTTATCATTTTCTTGGTTTAACCATTAATCTAAACATCATATGTGACCCTGGACCACAAAACCAGTCGTTAGGGTCATTTTTTTAAATATTGAGATTTATACATTATGTGAATGCTGAATAAATCTTTCTGAATAGCTTTCCATTGATGTATGGTTTGTTAGGATAGGCCAGTATTTGGCCGAGATATGACTTTTTGAAAATCTGGAATCTGAGGGTGCAAAAAATTCTAAATATTGAGAAATTAAGCTTTGATTTCCAAAATATCTTTATGGAACATGATCTTTACTTAATATCCTAATGATTTTTGGCATAAAAGAAAAATCTGCATTTTTGATCCATTGTATGTATTGTTGGCTATTGCTACAAACATACCCGTGCTACTTATGACTGGTTTTGTGGTCTAGGGTCACATATGTATTTATACATACACAAAATGCTGGGTTAAAAAAATAACCCAGAGATTGGGCTGTTTTGACCCAGCAGTTGGGTTAAATGTTTAACCTTCTGGGTAGTTTTATTTAACTCAACTATTGCTTAGAATTACTATATTTCTTGCTTAAAATTAACCCAAAACAGGTTGGAAATGAACATTTATTAGTATTTTTAATATTGAATATTTATTAGTAAGTTGAATAAATAATAATTAAATAATAAACTTTTTATGAAAATTGCTTACTAATAAATGTTCACCTTTTGATTATTGCTGATGCCTCTAGTAATTATGTGTCTGATTTTTAAATGACAGTTTATTTTGGATTCATTTTATTTAACTCAACTGTTGTTTAAAAATTATTATATAATTTTTAAACAATATTTAAGTTTAATAAAACTACCCAGAATGTTGGGTCAAAACAACCCATTTGCTGAGTTTGTCTATATTTCTCCCAGCATTTTAGAGTGTATTTAAAGAAGAGTTAAAGTTAAAACTGAATCAGCCTGTAAAATAATCTCTTTAAATAAATTCTAATCATTTGCTTTAAATAAATTTTACCATTTTGTTCACCATTTTGTTACTTGTTGACAGTGTCTGAATAAATTTTGGTTTGACTGTAGTTAGACATCTTTAGATAAGCCAGTTTTAGTTTTTACGGTATGTTTTGATGTTTGAAAGGTTGAGTAAGCTAATACTACACTGAAACTCAGTATTACGACACAATCACATGTTCATTATATAGTGATAGTGTCTCATGCTCAGTATGTAATAGTTATGTCATCTCTCTTACCCCTTTTTTTCTATGAACTTTTCACCTCCACTCCTTGATGCCTTTCTCACTCTGTTGAACTTAAGTCACCCCTTTATGTTCCTTTAGAATGAAACAGTTGTATTTCTCTCTTTCAGGCATATTCCCATGATGCCTACCTAAGAGGGAACAATCCATATACAGGAAAGGCCCAAAATCTTCCTCCACCACCCCCTGTCCTCTACCCTCCACGTACAATATCACAGTCTCCTGCGGGGTACCCCTCGGGCCCTGCCCCAGCTTCTTCACACATGGGGCAAAACCAGCTAGACAACTGGAGCCGCTGGCCCGGCTCCTCGTCTGGTCCCTCTCCGCCCCTTGACAACCGGACAGTAGCTTCCAATGCTGTCTGGGCAGCCGAGGGCAGGAGCTGTGAGCCAGGAGGTGTTGGTCACAGTAGCCCTGCACACCGAACTGAGGAGATCCAGTATGGAATGACTGACAGGGGACAGCAGGCAATCGGACAAATGAGGGGACGCTCACACTCATCATGTTCTTCGTCGGGAGGGATAAAGAGTCCACTGCATCATGCTCATCTTGCCAACCACAACGTGGGAACTGCCATGGGGCACATTGGAGGCCGCAAGGAAAGCCCACCTTGGCCCAGCCCTTCTCAGTCAACATCAACACCCCCATCCAGTCGTAGCGAACGCACCCAGCAAGCCCTTTCCAACTGGTACTATAGCCAAGTACCAGGCCGGGAGCGGGAGCGGGAACGAGAGCGGGAGCGGGAGCGGGAGCGTTCAAATTCTCGCTCCATGCACCCACGCCACAGGAGTTTCTCACAGGACCGACTAGGTGAGATTGGGAGGGCCAGGCGTTCACAGCAAGTTGGTTTTCCCCACAGTGCATCGCAAGACACATTGCTGCTGCTTCAGCAGAGCTCAGCAGCGTACCTTGATCCCCACTGGAACCACGGAGACTGGCAGGGTGAGCATGCCTATGGACAGCACCCATCCGCGGTGGCTTATGGGCGCAAGTCGTCCGACAACCTTCTAGCAACCCGGTACGGACATTCGGGACGTTCACTGGAAACTCTCGACAGAGCTGTGGGAATACTCTCACCACGATTCGAAAGATCTACTTGGGTCCATCAGCCCCCAAACAGGACTGAAAGCTATCTACGACGTGGCGGGCATTCTGGCCAACACGAGTCACACCACCAAATCCAGCATCAAAACCTCACACATGCAGCACACCAACACTCATCTCAGACTCCGCAACCACAGCAGGCAGCTCCACAGGCAAGACGTTTGCCTTCTTGCCAAAGTCTAGACGAGGAGCCGATCGGCTATCGTAGCTACAGCCCCTCTTTCAACCGGAAGACCGGCCGTATCTTGCAGCAAGCCCAGTCGTTCAGAGACCCCTCTTACACAGGTCCACACCTTTGGACTCCTACACCCAAGACCAGTCCCCCAGAGGGGCTTCCATCCTCAGCTTCTCCTTCCCCAGCTCCACCAACCACCTCTTCTACAACTGCTATTCCCACACCCCCTGAAGGACAAGACAGAACTTACCGACCCACAAATCACGACAGAGGGGCAGGGGAAGCAACAGTCGAAGCCCAGACACAAGAAGTGGTTCTGAGGCAGAAGCCACCCACTGGACGCAGGGGTGCGAACGCCCTACGACATCCACATTACGCTATAGCACTTGACTCCAGTGACCCTCTACTCTTTACCTCTGATCCTACGGAGCCCCCTGCCAAAGCGGAAAGTGCTATTTCTCATCGTCGTACGAATGGTAACCTACCACCACTATCCATCGAGGACGATTCCCTCGCATCAATTCCCTTCATTGGTAAGTCCCTACTGCTAATCGAATTCTTAGATTCTACTCTTCCATTCAGTTCTTGGTTTTTCACTCTCGTTCTCTCTTCCCATCATTTGCTCACTATCCTGCACATGGTTGTTATTTTAACAAGGAAACTGATTTAGTATCCAGACACCTTTAAAATAGACTGATGGGAATGTTAGCGAATGACTGTACTTGTCTTAATAACTCACAACCCCACTGGTCTTACCCTTCATTTCCTATGTCTGGTGAACCAGTGTGCATGTCTGTGCATTAGGTAATGCTGGAATCTCCCATGGTCAGCCTGACAATATTAGTCGTCTGTGGCTGAATCAGACTTACTGGATTTAAATGAGTCCTATTTTTCTTTCTTCCTCTCCTTCTATTTCCACTCGTCCAGTGCCTCACCCATCCACAGTTTTACTCTTTTAATAGATACTTCTATCCAAGTTGACTGCATTCCATGGGAATTGAGCTTATGACCTTTGCATTGCTAGTGCCACGCTCTGCTGTTTGCACTATGGGAGCACTATGAAGCTAAAGCATTTCAAGAGAGTTGTCTTGACATGTGAATTGTCTCGCCATGTTTACATAAGGTAGAAATAGTGATTGACTGACTAAGGCACAATCGTGTGAGAATGTGTGTTTTTTATCTACCTTTTTCTTTCCGTAAGAGTGGGCGCGGCCATTTGTAAATTTAATGGGTTTGGCTTCTGGTCTCATCCGCGCCTAGCTATTTTTAGCTGTACAAAACAGCTTGTTTTACTGCTTGATATTGCAAATTGGTGTGTCTAACCATATTATTTTAATGTATTATCTTAATTAATATCTTAATTATTATCTTAATGACAAAAACTTAATTTAAAGGGTTTGTTCACCCAACAATGAAAATTCTGTCATTAATTACTCACCCTCATGTCGTTCCAAACCCGTAAACTGACCTTCGTTCATCTGCGGAACACAAATTAAGATATTTTTGTTAGTATATTTCATGTGACATCAGTGCTTAAACTGTAATTTTATGAAGCTACGAGAAAACAAGAAAACAAAAATAACGACTTTATTCAAGTTTCTTCTCTTCCGTGTCAGTCTTTGACGCACGTTCAAAGGAGTACCACAATGCATGTGTGTGGTGCTGCTGACGCAGGTGCCGGCATTCGGACATAGACGTGGTGATTGCGTTGCAGGGTCAGAAAGCTCTCGATTTGATCAAAAATTTGTGTTCTGAAGATGAATAGAGGTCTTACAGGTTTGGAACAACATGAGGGAGAGTAATTAATGACAAAATTTTCATTTTTGGCTGAACTACCCCTTTAAGAGACACCCTTAAATGGGGAAACGGTTTATAAATAAAGTAAATAATGTTTGAAGTCTTCTTAAGGGTAAGGTTAGGGTTGGGTTGGGGTTAGTTTACAGTAATTATAATTGGTTTTATTTGAATAAAGCAGCTGTCTAAGTGTGTGTAGTTTGTGTGTTTGCTCTGGCCTGTAGCTCGACGTGATCTTGTCTCTGCATGCCTTTATTACTAAACCAGAGTGCAAGAGGAAATCTGAAACAAAATGGCTGGCCGAATGCAAAACATTCAAAACAAACTGACAGCAAAACTCTTACTGTTAAATGTGCTACGGGGTTATATATGGTTAGCCATGAATCTCTGTTTCCTCTAATTATATGTTTATAGCACAGCTGGATTCAAGTGGAGTGCTATTGATTTTGCAGTTTCCTTAAAAGCCTTCAGTTGGTCATTTGCTTTCCTTTAACATTGCATTAGGAGTTGTAATGGCAGCATTAAAACAAAACCAATTAATTTCAGGCCTATTTCTTTGGGATTTTTAGATTGGATCTTTTCACTGCTGGACATCTTTTTATGATCTGTTGTGATTGCATAAGCTGTTGTTAGTGCAGTGCGTTCATTCCTGAGGGAGGTTAAGCCTAAAACCACTATGCATAAAAGTGCCCCACCTTTAGCATTCAGTTCAGACGAGAAGCACCACACACCTGTACAATGCAACACACCCCTTGAGTTAGACCCTTCAGTTTGATTACATTCGTTCAAATGATCTTGCTTATGCTGTGTTTGTTTAGGCGAAGTTGTGGAGTATTGCAAAAATGTAGGATGGGAGCAGGTCGGTGTATCCCATGCCCTGGTTTAGAGATTGATGGAGGCAAAACAGCATAAAAAGGCTTTGAAACAGAGGGCTAAACTGAAACTAACAGAAATGCTCACAAGCTGGGGCACGTTACACCATGCTGATAAAAACACAACAGACAGTCTGTTCCTGCTCTACCTGCCATGTCAGTGGAGTTGTTTGTACTAGAATTTCTCGTATTGATTTGGGGTGAATGGTTTTTAAACTACGTTATTGTGTTGGTGCAATTTGATCTTTGTTTTTGTGTAAAGATGACATTCAAGTCATATGATTACAACCAGGAAACATAAATGATGTTCATTGCAAAAGGCCATATCTCTAGCAATCTACAGAATGCAGCAAACTAAAAGTCTGTTCATGCCTTGTTTTAAAATTGAGACGATTTTTAGTGATACTATTGTAGCTTTTATTAATATTTTTGAATTCATTACTTGAAACTTTACCTTTAAAGTTCATATGAAAAGTTTAATTTTGTTTTATTTTAGTTCGTTCTTTTTTGGTAACACTTTACACTAAGGTTCTGTTAGTTAATGGTAGTTAATGTGTTAACTAACATGAACAAACAATGAACAATACATTCATTACAGTATTTATACTGTAACCTTTGTTAAAGTTAGCACAACTTTTGATTACACAAATGCATTAGTAAATATTGGAATTAACATGCTGTAGAAGTTTTGTTCATTTTTAGTTTGTTAACTAAAGTAGTTAAGTAATGTTAACTAATGAACCGTTTTTTTAGGTAAATATGTATGTATTGTTTTTAGTTCAGTTATATTTTAGGTAAAACCTCACAATAAGGTGTCATTTGTTAACATTAGTTAATGTGTTAACTAACATGAATAAACAATGAACAACACATTTATGACACTATTTATTCATCTTTGTTAATGTTGTTTAATAAATACAGTCGTTCATTGTTCATGTTAGTTCACAGTGCATTAACTAATGTTAACAAACATTAATATTGCATTAGTAAATGCTGAAGTTAACAATAAAATGTATCAATTCTGTAGAAGTTTTGTTATTAATTAGTTTGTTAGTAATTAATGTTAACTAATGAACCTTATTGTAAAGTGTCACCGTTTTTTGGGGGGTAAATATGCATATATATTTCAGTTGATTTTTATTTTTAAGTTTTAGTTTAACATTTACTTTCTTTTAATTAAACAATATATATATTTTAGTTATAATTAACTATAACCCTGGTTACTGCATAACTTCATATAAAGTTACTCTAAAATTATTCTAAAAAAAAAAAAATTAACTAACATGAACAAATAATGAACAATATATTTATCACACTTTTTATTGATCTTTATGTTAGTTGAAAATACAGTTGTTCATTGTTTGTTCATGTTAGTTCACAGCGCATTACCTAATGTTAACAAACACAACGTGATTTTAATAATGTGTTAGTAAATGCTGAAATGACCTAAGATTAATAAATACTGTAGAAGTTTTGTTCATTCTTAGTTCATATTAACTGTTAACGAATGAACCTTATTGTAAAGTGTCACTATTTTTGTAAATATGTATATATTGTTTTTAGTTGATTTTCATTTTTAAGTTTTATTTTAACATTTACTTTATTTCAAGTAATATAGATATATATATATATATATTTTAGTTATAGTATAATATATAATAACTATAAAAACCCTGGTTACTGCATAACTTCATATAAGTTACTCCAGAATTAATCTATTGTTTAAGGAAAAAACGGTAACACTTTACAATACAGTGTCATTTGTTAACATTAGTTTATGTATTAA
>JAHKKF010508656.1:0-10574 GCA_019740295.1 Labeo calbasu
TTTTTTTTAGCCTTTGCCGTAATAAAAAAGGCATAAATGGCATTATATATATATATATATATATATATATATATATATATATATATATTATAATTATATATACTTTTTATATACATAAAACTTTATTTTAATTATTGTGCTTTTTAATGTTTTTATTAATTTATATTTAAGACATATTCATACAAAATTCATGCAACTTCATACAAAATTACTTTACCTACACAACTTTACTTCAATTAAACATTTGATAGAAATTATTTTATTTTATTTTAGTTTTTTAATGAATACAAACATCTATTAATAAATTAAAGATTAAATACACTGTTGCTTACCATAACAACTGTACCAACAAAAGCAACACCTTTGAAAATGATCAAATGACTTTCTAAAGTCAAAACCAATACACTAAGTCATCTGCCATAACTTAATGTACAGGACAGGTGAAGTGCACAAACATGTGGGAAGTTAAAGTGTGCAATCAAGGCGTGACAACGGTCTATTGAAGTTGGAAACATAAAACAATGATTTCATACCAAAGACGCCTCCGTTGGCAAAGTCCGAGTGTGCAGGCGTCACATTTGCAGTTCAGAGACAAACTAATGCACATCATAAGACACCACCTGTGTTTAAGCCCTTCACTCCACATTGAAAACCATTAAGATATGGAACAAAAAGTGTTTTAAATTATAGAACAACACTTGTCACAACTTTGTTGTGGTAGCTGTTCATACCAACACGTTTAACGTGTTCAGAAATAATGGTTGCATCTTTCATCGTGTGCGACGACGCAAAGCTAATTTGAAGTCCCGTGTAGGTCCTAATTTGAAGTAATTTGAGAAAGGTGTACAGTGCCAGAATTGATACAAAGGTAATTGCTGCAAAATAACCTCCGGCGAAGTCAAGCCATTTGTTGCCAAGATGGCAATTAAAGACAGTTCACCAGTGGAGGCCTTAAGACAGCACGTCGACAGAAACCTACACCACAGGAGAAGACTTGAGTAGACAGGCAACACAAATACACAAGCCTCGTCTGACTCAGACTTTCCAATCAGTCTTTGTTTTCTGAACACACATCATCAATCAATTCATTACTGCAATCAAGATGAGATCAGCTCAGGCCTTCAGGGTCAGATGCTTTCGCTATCAGCTAATTTCCAAATAAGGGTAGTTCACTGTAAAAACTCGCTGTAATTTAGCTTAATAGCAACCCTCGTGCCCCAAACGTGCATTTGTGCTAGGATGAGTCAGGATGGTGGACTGGTGAGGCCGACTTGTTTATCGCGTGCTGTAACAAGTGAAATGCTTGAAATGCAACATGCATTTTTATAGGTTATAATCAAGGTAGATTTTAACATTGGTTCGTAAATGCAACTCCTTAAAGTTGCAACCATCAAAAGCACTGACCAATCTGACCAACTTTTAAAGGACAAGTCCACTTCCAGAACAAAAATTGACAGATAATGTACTCACTCCCTTGTCATCCAAGATGTTCATGTCTTTTTTTTTCTTCAGTTGTAAAGAAATTATGTTTTTTGAGTTAAACATTTCAGGATTTTTCTCCATATAATGGACTGCTATGGTGCCCCGATTTTGAACTTCCAAAATGTAGTTTAAATGCAGCTTTAAACGATCCCAAATGCAGTTGTAAACGGCCGAGGAAGAAGGGTCTTCTCTAGCGAAACAATCGGTTATTTTCATTAAAAAATACAATTTAAATACTTTTTAATCTCAAACGCTCGTCTTGTCTTGCTCTCCTTGAACTCTGTGTATTCTGGCTTAAGACAGTTAGGGTATGTCAAAAAACTCCAGTCGTATTTTCTCCCTCAACTTCAAAAATCATTTCAAAATCATCCTACATCGCTGCAGAAGATCCGACACAGTCTTTGCAAAGTGAACATGCAAAGAAGATCAAACAGCCTTAACAAAAAAGGTAAAATAGGGCGATTTTGAAGTTGAGGGAGAACATGACATGGGAGTTTTTTGACATACCCTAACGGTCATGAACCGGAACAAAAACAGTTCAGGCACAGTAAGACAAGACGAGTGTTTGACATTAAAAAGTATATAAATTGTATTTTTTTGTTAAAAATAACCGATGTTTTGCTAGATAAGACTCTTCTTCCTCGGCTGGGATCGTTTACAACTGCATTTGTGATCGTTTGAAGCTGCATTTAAACTGACTTTTGTAAGTTCAAAATCGGGGCACCATATCAGTCCATTATATGGAGAAAAATCCTGAAATGTTTCCCTCAAAAAACAGTTTCTTTATGGCTGAAGAAAGAAAGACATGAACATCTTGGATGACAAGGGGGTGAGTACATTATCTGTCCATTTTTGTTCTGGAAGTGGACTTCTCCTTTAAAGCCAATCATTCTGAAGATGTTCATGTCTTTCTTTATTCAGCTGAGAGAAATGAAGGTTTTTGAGGAAATAATTCCAGGATGTTTCTCCAATGGTGGCCAACAGGTTGAAGGTCCTAATTTCAGTTTCAATGCAGCTTTGAAGGGCTCTACACAATCCCAGTCGAGGAATAAGGGTCTTACGATCAGTCATTTAAAAAAAATAAATAAAAAAAATTCACATTTTTTTAAACCACAAATGCTTGACTTGCACTAACAACGCAATGCGCATCCGGACTTCACGCCTTAAGTAATCACGTTGGAAAAGTCACGCGCGGTTAGGTCTTCGTCTGTGTTCTCCGGTTCAAAAAGGTAGGGTATCCTTCTCATTTTCTCCTCCAACTTCAAAATCGCCCATCAATGTGTTCCTTTTTTTTTTTAAAGTTTGTTTTTGTCCTTTTTTGTTGTTACTTTGTAAACACTGGGTCAGTACTTCAGCCTATGCCACGTGTGACCTTTCCAACATGATTATGAAATGCATGAAGTCCAGCTAGTGCGAGATGAGCATTTGTGGTTAAAAGTATCATTTTTATTTATTTTTTTGAAAATTACTGATCATTTCACAAAAAAGACACTTATTCCTCAGCTGGGATCGTGTAGAGCCCTTTGAAGCTGCATTGAAACAGCAACTTGGACCTTCAACCTGTTGACCCCATTGAAGTCCATTATATGGAGAAAAATCCTGAAAAGTTTTCCTCAAAAACCTTCTTTGCATGTTTGCTTTGTAAACACTAGGTCGGTACTTCCGCCTATGTCACGCGTGTACTTTCCAACGTGATTACGCAACACGTGAAGCCCAGCTAGTGCAAGACGAGCATTTGTGGTTAAAAGTATATCAATTTTATTTATTTATTTATTTATTTAAGAAAATGACCGATTGTTTTGCTAGATAAGACCCTTATTCCTCGGATTCCTCCTTGAAGCTGCACTGAAACTGCAATTTGGGCCTTCAGCCTGTTGATCCCTATTGAAGTCCACTATATGGAGAAAAATTCTGGAATGTTTTCCTTAAAAACCTTAATTTCTTTGCATGTTTGCTTTGTAAACATTAGTACTTCCGCCTATGTCATGCATGACCTTTCCAACGCGATTACGTAATGCGAGAAGTCCAGCTAGTGCAAGACGAGCATTTGTGGCTAACAAGTATATAAACTTTTGGTTTTTTTTTAGAAAATGGCCAATCGTTTCATTAGATAAGACCCTTATTTCTCAGCTGGGATTGTTTAGAGCCTTTCGAAGCTACATTGAAACTGCAATTTGAACCCTCAACCTACTGGCCACCATTTAAATCCACTATATGGAGAGAAATTCTGGAATGTTTTCCTCAAAAACCTTAATTTCTTTGCACACTCGCTTTGTAAACACTGGGTCAGTACTTCCACCTACGTCACACGTGACCCTTCCAATGTGACTACGTAATGCGTGTTTTAGTTCAGCTAGTGCAAGATGAGAATTTGTGGTTAAAAAGTATATACTTTTTATTAATGTTTTAGAAAATAATCGTTTTGCTAGATTAGACGCTTATTCTTTGTCTGGGATCGTGTAGAGCCCTTTGAGGCTGCATTGAAACTTCAATTTGAACCTTCAACCCATTGGCCACCATTAAAGTTGACTATATGGAGAGAAATTCTGGAGTTTTCCTCAAAAACCTTCATTTTTTTTCAGCTGACGAAAGACAGGAACATCTTGAGTGACATAGGGACGAGTAAACTATCAGGAAATTTTAATTCTGGAGTGAACTAATCCTTTAAGAGTTGTAGGATCCATTAGATCAGAGTAATTGGCTTTAAAAGCTGGCAAAATTGGTGAATTTAACTGTGCTTTAAAGTTAAAGCTCTTTATAGGCATTGATGGTTTTTATGGAGAACATCCATGAAATATTTCCATTGGAAAAAGATTGGAAATTGTGGTTTAGAATATTAAAAATGTTCTTTAGCTCAAGAAAAATGGTTCTTTTAAGAACTGTTCACTGAAAGGTTCTTTGGGGACCCAAAATGATTCTTCTATGGCATTATTGCTCCAACAACCCAAGAATAATCTAAAGAACGTTTTTCTACTGTGTAAAACCATTTGTGTTTCAAATGAGGTTAAAGGTTCTTCAAGGAACCACTGATACCAATAAAGAACCTATATTTTTAAGAGTGCAGTCTAACTATACAGGACCAACTGGTTGTTGAAACAATCCACCGATTGGCAGATTTCAAAAATATGCAGTTTTGCATATGCCTAGCAGTTACTATAAGGAAGCAATTGGGATTTGCCATGTGGGTCACGCCCAGTGTGGGGGCTGGGATGTTGAGTTGGGTTCAGATGTGGTTTCCAGAAGAATCTCAGGCACACAAAATCAGCACAAAACCAAAACCACAACAGACTGCCATCTGTTTTGATTAGGAGAATGTGTTATTTATGCAGGCTTTCCAGAGTCACGCATGTTCGAGTTCTGAAATACAGCCGCCAGACGTGTCGTGCATGGGCTACGATGGGCTTTTGAGCTAAGGTAGACCAATGCTTCTTTGCATCCTCTAAAACAACCATAATCATCACACAATTAGAGACAAGAACTCTTTAACACCTTTAGCTCCTTCTTAACAAATTTGCTTTCAAAACGCGCCTGAGCAAAGCCACAATATGGGCGGCAGCTGTGTGTTCAATTGTGTTTGTCCAAGCCAATAAATTTATGATGAACACATGCTACAACTCAAGCCAAGGTTCCCCCAAGCAATTTCAACCCCTTCCACACACCGATTCTGCGGATCGTGAGCCGAGCCCATTCCAAACTTCTCTCGTCATGTCTTCAAAAATTAAAGCTACACCAAATCACAGGGGAAACTCCAAAAAGTGAGTTGTGAGGAACACACAAGCACCAGCTGCAAGGGTTTCAGCGCTGCAGGTGCTGCGAAGCGTTACCTTTACAAGGTCATGTTTAATTCATGCCGCGGCTAAAGCAAGCACTTGAAGAAAAAGCACAAGGTTGGAAAAGAAACTGAGCATTTCCTGTGCGGTTCAGTGGAAACCAATGGAAAAATGGGTAGCGTGAATGTAATTTCAAATCTTGATAAATGTCAATTACAAACCACAAAAACTTATGTAATGCATTTTGTGCAAAGGTTTTGCCACTATTTGAGGTGTTATTTGGATTAATTCACAAAAATAAAGAAATAAATATTGCATAAAAATAATTAAGATTATCTTTAAGATATTGCAGTTACTTTACATTTTAGCATTACGTTCATGTACACTGCTAGTGTTAGATTTTTTCTCTTTTGATCACCACGCCTGCAATTATTTGATCTAAATTACAGCAAAAACTATAAAATTTTGAAATATTTTTAATAGCCGTTTTCTATTTGAATATATTTTAAAATGTAATTTATTCCTGTGATTTCAAAGATGAATTTTCAGCATCATTACTCCAGTCACATGATCAATATTCTGCTTCGCTGGTCAAAAAAACATGCGTTATTATTATGTTATAAACAGCTGAGTAGAATTTTTTCACGTTTCTTTGATGAACAGAAAGCTCAGAAGAACAGCATTTGAAATAGAAATTTTTATAAAAATATTAAATGTCTTAAACATCCCTTTTGTTCATTTTAAAGCATCGTTGCTAAATAAAACTATTAATTTCTATAATTTCTTTAAAAAAAAAAAAAAAGTACAGTGTATAATGTTACAAAAATTATTTCAGATACACGCTGATCTTTGGATCTTTCTATCAATCAGAGAATCCTGAAAAGAGTTTACTCAACTGTTTTAAATTTTGAAAATAATAATAAAAATGTTTCTTGAACAGCAAATTAGCATATTAGAATGATTCTGAAGAATCATGTGACACTAAAGACTGGAGTAATGATGCTGAAAATTCAGCTTTGATCACAGGAATAAATTACATTTTAAAATGTATTAAAATAGAAAGCAGTTACTTTAAATAGCAAAAATTTTTCACAATATTTCTGCTTTTGCCATATTTTAGATCAAATAAATGCAGGTTTGGTGAGCAGAAGAGATTTCTTAAAAAAAAAAAAAAAGATCTTTCGACTAGTAGTGTACATTTTCCCTCTAAATTCTCATTACACTCATAATATAATTTAGTCTACATAACATGGTAATCAAAATCAATATGTTTGAACTATTAAAGGAATACCTAAAATAAAAATTGTCCATACTATGGAAATCAACGGCTATTGTCAACATTCTTAAAATATGTAACAGAACTTTCATTTTTGGGTGAACTATGCCTTTAAATCTGCATAAATTAAATTCAGTAGAACAAATAGTGTTTGTTTTACTGAAAAATAAACCATAAATTAAGAATAATTTAGATCTATTAAGCAAAATACTACATTTCTTTTAATTTGCAGGTGAAATATGAGCCAGATGTGTCATTGGATCAACAAGAAATGCCACTATGGTGAAACTCAAGAATAAGGGCTTGAAAACCGCATTCATGTTTGGAGCGATTAAGGAGCCGCGGGGCCCCAGCAGGAGTCAGGGGTCCGCTGAGGAATGTCTTACACCAACATCCACCCAAAGAAACGCTCAAACAACCAATGAAAGTGTTTCCCCATCAAACAACACATCTACTGAACAATCTGGTTACACATGACTCATGTATGACAAACAACCAGTCTGTTAGCAGGAATGAGTTTTCTGTCTATTTTAGCTTGAATGTTTTTAGCGGCAGCACTTTGAAGGAGATGAACTTCTTTAAGACAGATTTAGTTACGGTTAGTGCATTTCTAAATGAATCCTTTTAAAATTACAACAATATACACAATAAAACCAATTCAATAAGAAATTCAACAATAGCTTTTTTTAAGATATCACATTTTGATGTTTAAAATAATACAAATGACAACAAATGTACTTTAAAGACACCGAAATGCAACAGAAACACATGTTGTAAGGGTAGTCATTAAGTTTTGGTATAGTGGTTTCCATAAACGCTAACGCCAACCACAATTGCCAGTGTTTATATATTCATATTCTGAAGCTCTGATATTTTTAAAAAACCCTTTTCGCAGTAACACGAGGCAACCGCGCTGTAATAAATGGAGTTATCACCACAATCTTGCGAACTGTGCAATTCTTTCTGCCAATCGCCCACCCAAGGTCTCTAGTCTGAACAAAAGAAAAGAGACATTCTGGCTGACGGTTTATTAACCGGCTGGCACGGAGAGTGAAAACTGTTTTTCTGCAGTCGAACGAGGAGATGTGAAAGGCTGGCAAACTAAATCCCAGCTGGATGGTGACAGGGGGCAATGAACCCAACAAAACAATGACTGCAGCTGCGCCGTGACGGATGTCTACCACCATCCCACTGACACCAGAATGGAAATATTATAAAAATGGCACCAAAAAAAATACATGACTTTCCTACGATCCATCCAGACGGGAGAATGAATCATCTGTGAGAGCTGCGTCGACTTGGCCCATCCACCAAGAGTCAGTAAAATGATCAAAACGGTGCCCATTTAAGTCATAAAGAAATTTGCGTTAAGTGGTTACAAACCTGTATGTTGTTAATTATGCTCTGCAAAACTAAAGATGACTTAAGAATCTTCACACACACCAATTTTCATACACCAACACCTCACTCAATCATCTAAATGAACAAAAACGTCATAAAAAGGTAATAAAATTGGCACACGCAACTTTCTCCAAGTCGTATTAGCAAATTGAGGGTGATTAAATAACATAAAACTGATTCTGGGTGTGCTAGCTCTTTAAAAGAAGTTGCATAAGAGTCTTCAACAGGAATATCAACAGTAAAAACAATTGCAGATGTACTTTCCAAGAATTGAAAGCGAGAAAACAGGAAGCACAACTTGTTAGCCACAAACACTGAACTCGCACTGCTTGCTAAAGTTGAGAAAAGTCTGAAAAGCTCTTTTCTGTTTGGCGTATCTGGACCTGAAGCCAAAGCTGTTATAACTAATCAAAAGAACCTTTAGTCTTTATGCTGGAAATGCAAAATGAAATCCGTCAAAGCCTGTTTTCTAGCACGAGCCTGACTGGCATTTCAGAAGTAATTCCACAACCACGACTGATTTACGTTCCAACCAATCTACGGGCCGGTCACGCGTAACTGAGATGGACAAGCCGATCTGGACACGAGCCGCTGCTGAGATGATCCTCTCAAAACAAGTTTCCTGTCCCTTTCATAACTGATAATGATATCATTTCTATACTTTTCATACCCTCGTCATTTGCTGTTGATAAAAGACGAGTTTGAACTAATCGGAGTGATTCAGCTAACCACAAGGGCCGGGTCGGGCCTAAAAAAGCCATTCACAAAAAAAAAAAAACACCAACATGCTTTACTTCCTGTCCATTCTAGCAGAAATATGGCACGAGATCTGAGAAATACGGCGAGGGGAAAAGAAGGATTAGCCGTATTGAGCTGTTAGATGTCGTCAAAGCTTCAACAAAAGTGCTGAGTGAATTCAAGGAACGTCTTTTTTAGAAACGTCTCTCGTGAAGGACTGCTGTTCATTATCTCGCTCCCGGCAAGAAAGTCTCTGACCTTCTGCTGCCAGCGCTGGAGTTTCTCATCTGTTTGTGTTCTATCGTGCCACTACAAAGAGATCTGCTCCTTAAAGCTGCTCTGTCAAGATACTCTCACAAACCGACAACAGATGACACATCCACTGTGAAAACACCACAAACACAAATCACCAAGACATGCATAAAATACATTTCATACTGTAACCTTCATCTTTCATACTGAAAACCTCAACTGCTTCTAGAACACTTCTCTTTACGCCAGGGAATGAAAGGAAGAGGAATTTACTGAATTTAACACTAAGAAATTCAATATAGACAATGCATTCTGGGTAATTACATTTTCTTCCACCAAGTCATTTATTAAAAATGATTAAATGCAAATTTATATAGGTGGAATTTCATCTATCAGCCTATCTGAATCATCTAGCCTCCAGCTTCTGAAGTTTTTTCATTAAAACTTTCAAACAAACTGTAAAACTTCCCTTTTCTACACTGTTACAGTTGCTACCTGAAACTTCTCAGCTTAAGTTTGTTTAAAGTTTCAAATAAACTCAAAGTTTTTCAAAACAAACTTATCTTTCCTAAATTAAAAAAAATATATTTGGTTCTGTACAACTATATAAAATACAGTAAAATTACTACCTGAAACGTTCAAGGTTTATTGAAGGTTTTTCAGGAAAAATGTTGCTCTTCTAGATAAAAATGTCAGTTCTTAAATTCAGTAAAATACAGTAAAAATTGTCTTTCCCAAGACAATTTTTGGTTTCTTAGATAAAAAATACAGCTCAGTAAACTACAGTAATATTACTATCTAAAACCTCTAGGCTTAAGTAATTTTTTTCTTTTAAACTTTTAAACTTACTCAAAGCTACTCAAGAAAAACTTTGCTTTTCTAGATAAAAATAACGGTTCTTAAATTCAGTAAAATACAGTAAACTTACTATCTAAAATTCAAGGTTTTCCAAAGACAAATTTGCTTTACAAAAAAAAAAAGTTCTGTAAAACACGGTAAAACTACTATCTGAAACTTCTAGGCTTCTTAAGCTTTTTTGTAAAACTTTCAAACTATTCAAGACAAACTTTGCTTTTCTAGATAAAAATGACAGTTCTTAAATTCAGAAAAATACAGTAAAGTTAATATCAAAAACTTTTGGACTTAAAGTTTTTACATTTAAACTTTCAAACAAATTCAAAGTTTGCCCAACACCAATTTTGCTTTCCTAGAAAAAAAATTACAGTTCTGTAAAATACAGTAAAATTATTAGAAAAGCAGAGTTTTATAAAATTCTGTACAATACAGTAAAATTACTATCTGAAACCTCTAGGCTTCTTAATTCTTATTTTCTTTAAAACTTATTCAAAGGTATTGAAGACAAACCTTTTTTGATTTTCTAGATAAAAATGTCAGTTCTTAAATTCAGCGCAAAAAAAAAAAAAAAAATCTATAAAATTACCATCTAAAACTTCTAGTCCTCTTAAGTTTTTACATTAAAACTTTCAAACAAATTCAAAGTTTTCCAAAGACCAATTTTGCTGTCCTAGATAAAAATTACATTTCTGTAGAATACATCTGAAACTTCTGGGCTTCGTAACTAATTTCCAGGACAAACATACATATACATACACATACATATATATACATATATATATATATATATATATATATAT
>JAHKKF010508658.1:0-13121 GCA_019740295.1 Labeo calbasu
ATATGAAATGTCAATTTCCTCTTTACGTAAAATAAAAAAATAAAATAAAATAAAATAATAAAAAGCATTCTTAATAAATTTAAGAAGTTAATCAACAAAAAATGTACTAAAATTACATTTAGTAGATGTTTCTGACAAAATATTGCCAATGGAGTAAGGAAAAATAAACCTAATTTAAGACTTATTATATAATACAAAGCTTTTCGGAGTACATTTTACAAAATAAATAAATAAAAAGTAACAAAAATCATTGTGAAATTTACAAGCAATTTCTAAAGGAAAACTGTTTCTAAAATAAAATAGTAAGTAAAAGTAAGGAGAGGAGTAAGGAAAAATAACTAAATTCAAGACTTATTATGTTGCACACAAAGCTTATTGGAGAACATTTTACAAAAACAAACAAACAAACAAAAACATCTTTAATTCATTGTTACTTTTTTTAAATACATTTATGTGAAATTTACCAGTAATTCCTACACAGATTTTTTTATTTCAGCGCAAGCATAAAGTTCTTTCCTGAATTGAAAAGTCTGCTGCACAACCCACATGCAAATGAAATTTTTCCATTTAAATGCCCATTTGATTGGTCAGTTTAATAACAAGAGCACCCTTTATCTTGTCAGCCTCACCTTAGCTATTAAATTACACAAATGAATTGGTCTACTGATTAAAAAGAGTTCATTTCACAACACTTCTTTTGTCTGACGGACCACCACTGATCACAGCAACAGGTATGGCTACTTTTAGCACACTCCTAGTGCACATTTTTATGCAATCACCAAAACATCAGATTTGTCAGATCAGAATCACATCGGAGCAGACCTCATGCAGACTTTGCTCGTTACCACCGATTAGAGCGTGTAATGTCTAGATTGATTTTTATCAGCGGGAGCATCATTCACGAAGCTATGCGAGATATGATATACGACAGAAGGTACGCCAGCATTTTTAGTCAAAGAAATTAATCTCCACGCTGCTCTCCAGCATATCCATCAGACCAAGTCTAATAATTCACAGGAAAGGCGTGGCCGTCACACACTCAGTAGTTATGTAGCACATTAAACACCTCAAATTAGGCAATGGATCGCACCCTCGACTCACTACTGACAATTAGTTCATTCTGCTTCTCCATTAAGAGCGGATGAACGACGGGGATGAAATTCAAATGGCCCACTCCTCTAGTTAGCGGCGCTGTCTGGCAATCTCACAGTGGGTGATTTACATGGAATTATCCCACAGCTGGCCTAATCGGGTCAAAGACCTGTAGGCTGTAACAGTTCCCCACATACCTCAATGCATTAACACACTGTTAAACGATATTCACGCTTGAGCGATAGCAGCGATCAGGCCCGATGGATTCTTTGATAAGAGGTCTGCGCGTTCGCCATTTAATGAGATTGCTCTTTGCTTTCGAAAGTGGCAGTATAATGTTTACTTTTGCACACCTCAGTACACAATAATACTTTGTGTACAAACATGCCAGAGTCTGGGAGGAATACGGCGGCATATAACAACAGGCAATGATTTGCACAGCGCCGTGCCTGTGTCCTAAATGAATAGGGAAAAATTCCAAAATACAGTGTGTGACAATTGGCTAACCATAGGTGGCTTGATTGAAATTACTGCCGGTTCCTGGTATTTGACATTTCTTTCAACTAAATCGGTGAATTGTGTTTCAACGTTGCACGCCGTAATGAAATCTGCGATAATGACAAGGTACCACAGAGGGAAATAATACTATTAACACGCAACACACGTCTACAGCGTTGTTTTCGTGCGTAAACATACCAAAACTCCCTTGAAATACGCCGTTCACAAGTAGTTAAACGTGCGCTTGTATTCTCATTCAGCTACACGGAGACCCGCGTGGCAAACATGGCAGATTACAAATCTCAAGAAGGCATCTAAAATTGACCATTTCTAGAGTTAAGAGGACAAAATAGCAACACGAACAGGGAAGGTTTGATTCCCAAGCAGCAAAATGATGAGTTTCTCTGTGTAGGTATACTGTCTGTCAGACAACATCTCATAGAGATAATAGCATTGCTGTGGAAAGTAAATGGAGTTTGTTAAAGCAGGTGACAGCGTGGGGTGACCTTATCAAAGTGTGATAAAGAGGAAATGGGGACAGAAATCAAAATAGCAGCGGAGAAGCGGCCCACCGCAGCTGTTGCTCTCCGCGCTGGATGCGGAGATGGCTTGGGGTTTCTTTTTTGGGGTTTGGCGGTAGGGAGACTTGTTATTTGTTACTGAGTGGAATAAATTGCTCTGTTAAAAAAGTGCTGAAGATAATGCCACCCAGAACAACACATGAAGTGCGGTTACAACAGAGGTTTGCATTTCTTTTTGCGACTTTGTGCATTAACATTATGACAAATCACACACAAAATCTTCACCAAGTCGGCACCGATAGCCTCCGATAGTGTGCCGACACTGTGCTCGCGGTGACGTGAATGTTGATTCCCCCTTTCTTCACCCAATGCTTTCCTGTCTGCTCTCTACTGTCCTATCAAATAAAGACAAAAAGGCCAAAAATATCAAAATATATTTAAAAAAAAAAACCTCGGGATTTTTTAATTTTTTACGGCAATATAATATAGTGTAAAATTTAAAATAAAACTTGAGTTATAATCAATGTGTTATTTGTTATAAATGTACAGTAGCAGTTAAGCATAGTATTAACATGAAAAAAAGAAATAAGATAAATTACATTTATTTTACATTTTTAAATTATTCGGTAACACTTTACAATAATATCTCATTTGGTAACAAAAACGTGAACAAACAATGAACAATATATTTTTACAGTATTTACATATAGTTAATTAAAATGTTTACGTTAGATCACAGTGCATTAACTAATGTTAACAGATAAAACTTGATTTTAATAATGTATTAGAGTTTATTTTATAAAATTTGAATTTGTGTAATAAAATAAAGTAAAAATTCTAATATATTTTCTTTTATTCTTATTGATTGTATAATAATTTAAAATTTTAAATAAAAAGTAAATCAATGTAATATTTATTATGTAGCATTATATATTCATTTTATGAATTACATTAAAATCAACAAAAATAAAAATAAAAAATATTTTCTTGTATTATTTGTAACACATTGCAAGGATCTGTATTAAAATGCTAAACTGTTTTATTTTTACTATTATTTGTAATGTAAAATATAGTATATATTAATTTTATGAATTACATAAAAATAAAAAACAAGTAAAAATAACAACAAATAATTTCATTATAACATAAAATATCAAAATGTAATTATCATTTAAAATAAAAAAAAGTTATTCTATCTATCTATCTATATTATATATATATATATATATATATATATACAATTTGTATAAGTTATAATATAATCAATGCATTTGTAACATTGCAAGGATCTGTAATAAATCCTAAATTATTTTTACTATTTTTTTAAATAAAGTATTAAAAATACATTGATTATATTTTAATTTAAAATAAAAAGTTAATCAATGCAATTTTTATTACAACTATAGTATTATATATTCATTTTATGAATAATATTAAAATGAAAAAATATTTAGAATTATATTAAAATAAAATAAAAACTAATATATTTTTATATTAATCTTATCAGTTATAATACAATCAATGTACCTGTACCACATTATATTATACATTTAAAAAGTTAATCAGTGTATTTTTTATTATAAATATAGTATTAATGTATATATTAATTTTATGAATAATAATAGAAAAATGAAAAACAAGCAAAATTAAGAATAAATAATTATAATGATTTATAATTATAAATACATTTTTTAAATTTATTATAATATTACATTAAAATATAACAAAATAAAACATTTACTTTGATTATGTTCATAAGTTATAATCAGTGTACTGTTTATTATTAATCTGTTAAAATAGAAATTTATTATATATTCGGTAACACTTTACAATAACGTCATTTTTTTAATATTAGGTAATGTATTAACTAACAAGAACACTGAACAATACATTTATTACTGTAATTATTAATCTTTGTTAATGTTAGTTAATGAAAATCCAGTTGTATTGTTCTTGTTAGTTCACAGTGCATTAACTAATATTAACAAACAATTTGTGATTTTAATAATGCATTACTAAATCCTGAAAGTAACATTAGGATTAATAAACGCTGTGAAAGTATTGTTCATTCTTAGTTCATGTTAACTAATGAAGTTAACTAATGTTAACTAATGAACCTTATTACAAAGTGTTACAATATACTCTTTTTATGAATAATATTAAAATAAAAAAGTAAAAATAAGAACAAATAAAGCAGTTATTGCTTATTTAAACATTATATTAAAATAATAAAAAACACGTTTTCATATGATGTTCATTAGTTATAATAAAATAAATGTATTGTTTATTATTAATCTGTTCATGAAAATGAAAAAAAAGTTAAAGGTCTTCATAGATGACCTGTATTTCAATGACATGTCAAATCTGACGAAGACTAAAAGACTAAGCACCTAAGCATCCTTAAGAACAAGCCCCGGGCTGTAAGTCACAGCTAGAAGGAATTTTGAGGAGCATAGTTTCTTCTCCCTCACCTCTCCCAGAGCACAGTGGGGTTAGATCTGTGGGCACTGGGGGATCAGCTTGACATAGACGGTAAACCAGCAGGAAGGAGGTATCACAGGGAAGAACTTTTAAAAAGAGGTGAGAGAGTTCAGGCCCCCCTCTATAGTTAGGATGTTTTGAGAGACATGACTTCTGCTTGACTGCTCAAACCAGGCTTTAGCCTGTACACACATATATGAATGACGGGAGACGACAGGAGACATGACTTGTTGACCTGTGTATGTGTCCATAACAGACAGACAGCATTCATAGTCAAAAGACAATGAGCGTGACCCTCTCAGTCTATGATTGATGGGTTCATTTCGCTTGTCAATTTTATCACTGTAATAAATAAATAAATAAAATGTTACAAAATTCAAGCGTCTCTTAGCAAAGACTGAATGCAGCAACACTGACCTGTAAAAATAACCTTTTTTGTCCTTTTTTTCCATCCTGTTTTTAAGATTGCGCCATCTCATATTAAACACCCTTCAGACATAACGCAACGACGTTTTTACCAAACTTTAATAAACCAAAATATTTTAAAAGGAATTAAAGAAAACAATTTTCGATTTAATGAGATTTGAATGTCATGGGGAAAAAAAACAAGTCCTGACACAATCGCACATTTCAAAGACACTTCCGTCACAGCCCTCCGGTGTCAGTTAAGGCCAAAGAAAAGCCTGAGTCTGAGTCAGTGCTGCTTTTTTATTACTCTTTTAGTGAGAGAAGTACACGACCACAAAAAAACGAGGACAGAAGGTCCAAATATAAATGTCAGCAGATGCTTTGCTTCAATATAAGTTTTTATTACAAAGCCCAGACTGACTTTTACCACATTTCTGCATTGACTTTAAAGAAGAATCTGGGAAATGAATAGTAAATGTCTTGTAACACTTTAGATTAGGGAACACACTATTCTCTATTACCTATTACTCTTCACTATTAAAAAAATCCTGATAATTTACTCACCCCCATGTCATCCAAGCTGTTCATGCCTTTCTTTCTTCAGACCAAACAAAATTAAGGTTTATATGGAAAATATTCCAGGATTTTTCTCCATATAGTGGACTTCAAAGGGGATCAACAGGTTGAGGGTCCAAATTGCAATTTCAATGCAGCTTCGAAGGGCTCTACACAACCCCAGCCGATGAATAAGGATCTTATCTAGTTACACAATTAGTCATTTGCTTAAAAAAAAAAAAAAAATGCTTTTTAACTACAAATGCTCATCTTGCACTAGCTCGACTTCACGCGTTACATAGACGGAAGTATCGACCCAAGGTTTACAAAGCGGAAATGCAAAGAAAGTCAAACGCCCCTCACTAAAAAAGGTAAAACAACGATGTCACGCAATTTTAAAGTTGGAGGAGAAAATGAGATTGAACTGGAGTACACCAACAAAGAACTAACTGCACATGACCTTTCCAATAGGGCTGCAACGATTAGTCGACATTATCGACAATAAAAAATTGTCAAGTAGCGGTTTGATCTCATGTGACCTAATGTAAGAGCTTACAATAATGCAGTTTGACCAGTGTGGCACTGTAGCGCAAGACTGTAATTCAGCCCTCCTGAATGCAATTCAAGAAAAGAAGAGACACACAGCGCTTCAAAGCAAATGCAGCTGAACCTGAAGCTGCACGTTTGGATAAATATGTAAATATATGCTGTGTGCTTTCCTCTCAGTAACAAAACAAACACAACAAAACAGACAGCGGTATGAAAGTAGCATTGAAAAGAGAAGTTCAAAAATTTACAGACAATTTACTCACCCTCTTGTCATCCAAGATGTTTGTGTCTTTCTTTCTTCAGTCGATAAGAAATTATGTTTCTTGAGGAAAACTTTTCAGGAATGTTCTCCACATAGTGGACTTCAATGGTGCCCCCAAGTCTGAACTTCCAAAATGTAGTGTAAATGCAGCTTCAAATGGCTCTAAATGATCCCAGCCGAGGAAGAAGGGTCTTTACCTACTGGAACAATTGGTCATTTTCGAACAAACTGACAATTGATGCACTTTTTTAACCTCAAACGCTCGTCTTGTCTAAGTCTGCGTGAATGTTTTTTCCGGGTCAGTGCTGTCAATATAGTTTGGGTATGTTGAAAAACTCCCATCTTGTTTTCTTCCCCGATTTCAAAATCATCCTACATCGCTGCAGAAGTACCGACCCAGTGTTTACAAAGTGAACATGCAAAGAAGATCAAGCACCCTTTCCAAAATAGGTAAAACAGCGACGTTTGATGTTGAAGAAGAAAACGAGATGGTAGTTTTTCGACCTACCCTATTGAAGTCCACTATATAGAGAAATGTTTTCCTTAAGAAACATAATTTCTTATCGACTGAAGAAAGACATGAACATCTTGGATGACAAGGGGGTGAGTACATTATCTGTAAATTTCATCTGCGATTACAGCATTACAGCGATGTTGATGTTTGCACAAGCTCTTTAAAGGATTACTCCACTTTCAGAATAAAAAATTAATGATAGTTTACTCATCCCAATGTCATCCAAGATATTCATGTCTTTCTTTCTTCATTCGCATAGAAATTAAGTTTTTGAGGAAAATATTCCAGGATGTTTCTCCATATAATGGGCGATTTTGAAGTTGGAGGAGAAAATGAAATGGGAGTTTTTCATCATACCCTAACTGTATTGAACCTGAGTGCACATGCGCATTGCAGAACTAGATAAGACAAGCATTTGAGGTGCATTGAGAGAAAGCATTTTTGTGCCAAATATATTTATTTGCATAAATTAATTGTATAATAATTGTATTACATAATATTTATTTGTTAGAATATGTATAACAATATTTTAACTAATTGCTAAAGCTGAAAAATCAAAAGTCTACTGATTAATCAGTGAAATAATCAATGATTAGTCGATTAATCGCTCCAATAATCATTAGATTAATCGATTATCAAAATAATTGTTTGTTGCAACCCTATGTTCCATTAAGTAATGCGTAAAGTCGAGCATGTGCATCACAGAGCTAGTGGTTAAAAATTATACCAATGCCCTTTTTTTTTTTTTTTAAGAAAATGACCCTCGGCTGGGATCGTGTACAGCTCTGCACTGAAACTGCAATTTGGACCTTCAACCCACTTAACCCCATTGAAGTCCACTATATGGAGAAAAAAACAGGAATGTTTTCCTCAAAAACCTTCATTTCTTTTTGACTGAAGAAAGAAAGACATCTTAGACTACATGTGTATAAACTATCAGGAATTTTTTATTCTGGAAGTGAACTAATCCTTTAGGAGATCTAGAATGATAAAAGGTATTAATATGTGCTTTGTAAGTACTAATAAACAACGCATGATAATAAGCAACTAGTTAACTGTGAATAGTGGTCCCTAATCTAAAGTGTTACCAAATTAACAAAGCTGTGATGAATACATTAATATTGGCAGCTGAAAGAGCAATCGAACTGTGTGATTTTATTTTAAAAAATAATACATGTATGACATGCAAGGAGTGGGCGATGAATATAAAATTTATCATTTTATTCATCAATCTTTGCTTCTCAAGTTCTGCAGGCACAGCAAGCTCTGGGCAAGTGCGGCAGCTTCTAACTGACTAACAGCAAGACAAGTAGGAGGTTTGATGCGATTCCAAGACAAATAAAGAATGAAATCATCAAACTACTGCATTACAACAAGCAATCGCCATAATCGCACAACAAACACAAGAGGGACGAGGGCCTACAGCACCCAAATAGAAGGAAAAACCCGAGAACACATGCCAGAAGATGTCAGTGTAGTGCAAGATAAACGCTCGTGAAGAAACCATCAGGAATACAAATGGCAAATTAAAACCTCAGTATATCGTTCTCATATTATTCATCTGTAAACCTCAGTGTGTCAAGATTTGTCCTTCTGATTATCTCAGCCCCCTTCTGCTAACTCTCCCCTCTCCTCGGAGAAGCATCAGAGGCAGCGTCTTTGGCAAGCTGCTAGCGATTGATTATGTGTCTGCTTTTAATGAATATGGGGATGATTAACAGTCCCATATCTCCTGCAATAAAAGGGAAGCTTGGTGTACACTGATAGATGAGAAGTTAAGCACAAGAGAGAAAGCAAAAGGTAGCTCACTGCTGTCATTGCCTCTGCCAACAGACTTCCACATAAACCGGTGCAGGGTTGCCAAAACAAGCTTGCTTCATTCATCAACAGCTCTAATTAGGTTGTCGAAAGCACTTATTACATTGAGAGCACAAACCGTTCAATCCTAATGGGAGTGAAAGCTATTGATGGTGGCTACTGCAGATTCAGAATTATTAGAACTACAGGAATGCCAAATTGACTCGAATTTAACAATCCTGGCAATGCTTTCGGCACATAATTGTTAGCGACATGCTAGGAGGATACAGTGTCTAATCTTGTTATTAAAATTTAGTGAGATATTATATCACGCTAGCTGATGCTCTGATGTTTTATGCACTCAATACAGTGTATTTTGTACTTCCAGTTTCATAATTTCACAAGTGTGTGCACTATGTGGTTTAATATTGTGAACCTATTTTTTGTGACATTTAAAAAACAAACTGGTTTAATTTAAAATAATATTCAAATTATGAGACACATTTATACATAGTTGTTTATCTGAACTTTACTCAAAAATTACTTGAAATAACACAAGATTTAGTCTTTTGTCCCATGTAAAACATGCTTAAAAATAGGAGTGTGCGATAATGACAAAAAAAAAAAAGCATCTCAATATTTTCTGGAATTTTGTCGATAACGATAAATTAGACAATATTTTGCTCAGCATGTTATTGTGCTGGTACTTTTACAGGTTTAGGACTGCCGTGGACTCCCAAAGCATTTGATATTCTTCATATTCTGCATGGAGTAACAGAAATGAACTTTTCCAGTAAGTTTAAATTGATTTTTACCTTTTATGGGCATTTTTACTTTTATAAGGCCATTTTTCTAACATGATTAAATGTATGCATCATCTTATTGTGTCAAATCCTTAAATTTAATCAATAAATTTAAATAGTAAGACACTATATGGCTATTACCAATGAAATGAAATCAGTATCAACAACATTTGTGTTTGCAATGCAGAGGTGATTTAAACGCATAGGCCTAAGCAATGTTTTGATGTTTTAAAAATAAAACGTTCAATAGTGATATTTGAAATTATTTTAGGTGGGAGGGAAGGGAATATATACTTTAAATATACACCTAAAATCACCAGTAGGTGGCGGCAAATCACTGCGTGAGTAAGTCATTCATTCAACTGATTCGTTTAAACTGATTCAGTAACTAAACACCATCATGTGGCTTTGTTTGAAACTATTTCATTGACGAAATAAAGGGAAAAACAGGAACTTGTGTCTAAAATGTAAGTCAATTAATATTAACTTCTTGTCTGTTGGACTTTTTTACAAATTCAATATCACATTTGCAATCACTAGAAAAAAATCTAGTAGGTCTACTCTTTGTATGATATTAACTATATCATGATATAAATATAGAAGACAAAGTCATACGGGGGCATATTTGCCTCCTCATTTTGAATTTTGGGGAAATTCTAAATGTACTTGAATAGACTGAGCATGAACTCTAAATGTGCTAATGCAGTAATCAAACCTCATAGTGTATGCATGCAGTCTCTGAGTGCGTTTTTGTTTTTTTGCAATATGCTCGATAAAGTCAAATCGCAAATCGTTTAAACAACAATCACATTATTGTAGAAAATATATATCGAACACCCCTACTTAGAGTATTACCACAGAAGGGTTAAGTTATCTTCCATGTGAACAAAGTTGTGACAAAATGTTAAAGAATTACGTTACTTTAGCTTATTTTAATTAAGTAAACTGAGCATGCAGTGAAGGCATGTTTTAGAAGAACAACTGGCCAATTAATTAATTGGCCAAACTTGAGAACACATTCTCATGTCAGAATGCCAACATGATTGCACAGTAATAAAGAAGACTAGGCTGCAAAAGTTGCAAGAAAAAAAAAAACATGTTGAACTGTGCTGTTTTCCCTCTGCAACAGATTGGCTTTAATTGTTTCATCAAAAAAGTTTTCAAAAGTAGAGCACTGAAAGGTTTACAAAAATAAATAAATAAAAATAAATTAAAAAGTTTCAAAAGTAAAACTCAGTAGTTTTCTCTGTATGCATCATCATTTTGATTTACTACATTTTGATTGAATTTAACCAGTGGTACACAGTCAATGACAAGGACATAAAAATAACTGTTATTTAGAATTACTAGAGTCATTAGCTCTATTGTTTTGTTGAAATGATAATTTCCTTTGAAGTCCCCATTATTGTGGTCAATGAGAATTGGGAACCTGATGCATCCTGCTCTTTTCAATAAAATTCCTCTTTGAAGAAGAGCAGACTTTGTTCTAAAAACAGACTTAGGTCCTACAATGTAATAATACAATAACATAGTCAATATAATGGGTCAAAATATGATCTTTCTTTGAACTTATAGAGCAGTTTTGTCTAATAACAGCTTGTTTCTGACCTAACCGTACACTCAACTCATCACCACAATATAAGGCCCCATTACTATTGTCAGAGACTGCCTAATTATTTTGAGGCAATTCTGAACTTGTCAGGGTTTACAGTGTAGGTGTGAGTTCAGACTCAATTATACAACAGTTCTCAGTGATGAACCTGCCTTAGCTCTACAAGCGATTCCACAAAGCACCAGACACCCAGATGAATGACTCGGAGGTTCTCATATTCTCACCTGTCTCCGGCCTGACATTATCTTCATGAGGAAGAACTACTTTGATCTTATCAGCCATGACCATATGGGTGTGAATTTAATCCAACCAGAGATTAGAGCCACTTGCCTCAATTCTTGTTCTGCCCTTAAACCAACCTCTGCCTTTACTACTTCATTTTCCTTCTTTTACTTATTGTCAAGAGAATTCTAGAAGGAAAACTAGATATTCTTAAAAGTGCTTGTGGAAAACTCATCACTATGATTTGATATGTATATATATATATACACGAGACATACATTGCTATGTGATTACTAAGGTGTTTTGGGAATTGATTTGAAAAAGTCTTAATCAAATTCCTGAATTCGAATTAAAGCCTGAGGTAATAAACAGGATGCCAAACTCTAATTCAAAATGAATGTAAGGAAGTAAAATTAAAATTAGAAAAAAAAAGTAGAAATGAAAGCTTTAAATGTTGACAAAGCCTTACAGAAAGACTGAACATTATGTTCTAAAACAACAAATGTAACAACTGAACGATAGCTAAACAGAACAACAGACAGAGAGAACAATAAACAACAGATATAACGATAGATAGAACAATTGAGTAATGGCTAGAATGACAAACAATAGAAAGAGACAGAACAGCAGACATATCAACAGATATTATAACAGATATAAAGATAGATAAAATTATTAACAGAACAATATACAGAATGATAGCACAATAGAACAATAGATAGAACGATAGCACAATGGAACGACAGATAAAACGATAGAAAGATAGAACGACAGAACACTAGATAGATAGATAGACAGATAGATAGATCAACAGAATGATAGACAGAACGACAGAGAACAACAGAACGACAGACAGAACGATAGATAGATAGATAGATAGATAGATAGATAGATAGATAGAACAATAGATAAATAGAATGACAGAACGATAGATAGACAGAACAATAGATAGAACGACAAATGACAGATAGAACGATAAATAGAATGCAATTTATAAAAGAAGTCAATTAAATCTGTATGTCGGTGTGTGTGTGAAAAAAATTCAGATGTAACCCCCTTTGTAATGATTAACATTTTCAAAAGTAACTGTAATTTAATTACACATTTTTTCTCACTATTTGTAACTAATTACAACTGATTTCCAAAAACCAGTCAGTAAATGGTGTGACCACCATTTGCCAATTTGCCAACACCATTTTGTTGTGCACCATTTGGCACAACAATGGGCCTCAGGATCTTGTCACGGTATCTCTGTGCATTCAAAATGCCATCAATAAAATGCACCTGTGTTCACTGTCCATAACATACGCCTGCCCATACCATAACCCCACCGCCACCATGGGCCACTCGATCCACAACACTGACATCAGCAAACCGCTCACCCACACGACGCCATACACGCTGTCTGCCATCTGCCCTGTACAGTGAAAACTGGGATTCATCCGTGAAAAGAACACCTCTCCAAAGTGCCAGACGCTATAGAATGTGAGCATTTGCCCACTCAAGTCGGTTATGACGACGAACTGCAGTCAGGTCTAGACCCCGATGAGGACGAGCTTCCCCCGATGCACATGAGCTTCCCTGAGACGGTTTCTGACAGTTTATGTAGAAATTCTTTGGTTACGCAAACCGATTGTTGCAGCAGCTGTCCGGTTGGCTGGTCTTAGACGATCTTGGAGGTGAAGATGCTGGATGTGGAGGTCCTGGGTTGGTGTGGTTACACGTGGTCTGCGGTTGTGAGGCCGGTTGGATGTACTGCCAAATTCTCTGAAACGCATTTGGAGACGGCTTATGGTAGAGAAATGAA
>JAHKKF010508661.1:0-17293 GCA_019740295.1 Labeo calbasu
TATATATATATATATATATATATATATATATATATATATATACACACAAAATTATAATTTAATATTTAATACATATTTATACATGCCTATACTTCCCTGAATAACTGAATAACTTCAACAGCTTTAGCAATATTAATAGCAAAAAAAAAAAAAAAAAAAAAAAATATATATATATATATATGACGTTTAATATTTAATGTTTAATTAATGTAATTTGTTTAATTTAATATTTAACCGATAATACATGTACATTATGTATTAAATACAATATTTTAAATTACAATTTAATATTTAATACATATTTTCAAATGTCTATATATTCATAATCAGACTGCATTACTTCTCTGAATAAACAAAATAACAGCATTGGTAATATTAATAGCAAAAAAACAAACAAACAAACAAAAAAAAAAATCACAAAATTTTATATATAGATGTGTGTGTGTGTGTGTGTGTGTGAAGTCCTGGTGGAAACATTCAGTGTTAGTTTGAATGGAGGAAAAGCCAAATGTAAAGTGATAACAACTGAGTGCTTGTTTTGATTCCCTTCTCTCACAGCTAGACTTGTATCTAGACTCCAGCTCATGAACACTTTGTAAATGTCATCGTAGCAGAGCTCTGTTATCAGTTTCCCTCTGGTTTGTGCTCCAGGTCCTGGCACACATTCAGATGTTGAAATCCGTGGCACCGTCTCGGTTCCTCGACGCGGGCATTTGGCACTTAGAGTCGATCGAGGTCACGTGGTTTGAAAACAGCTGTGGAATATGTGACGGGATCGAGACGGAGCATTTTCACTGCAGACTATTGTTTGTGCTGATAAATGTGAGGAACCCAAACCGGGTCACAGACCCCCCATCTGAGATGAGCCGGTTCACATGCTGCCTTAGAAAAGCACAAATATTATTCAACTAATTAGATCCTAGCAGCTCAATCAGCAAAATGTTTATCTTGGACAGACAGGAATATCAGAATGTCGGCGGCCTTCTCGTCTTTGATAACACAACCTGCTTTAAACGGAGATTTCCAAACTATAAATCAACACAGACCTGAGCACTGTGCGCTTTTAAAGACTTCAGAAAAGTTCAAGCTGCCAAAAACACAGTCTGTGAGATAAGAGCGTCAGAAACCTCCCAGACGACAGCGATATGAAAAACAACAAGCCGTCACTGAAGACCTCACAGCTGAAAGAAGATCTGAAAGCTTCAGAATGTGGAAATAATTACATGTTGAGAGTTGTTGATCTTTCCAGCGCAATTTACAGGAATAGTTTAGACAAAACTGAAAACTGTCATCATTTAATCTCCCCCATGTTGTTTCACGCCCGTATGACATTGATTTTATGTGCTTTTTGAGCTTGACGACCCCTGGAAACTGGAATCTGGAATCTGCTTTCATCATATGAAAATGGAAACATTCTGCTAAACAGTTTTTGCTTGTGAAAGTCATACGGGCTTGAAACGACAAAAGGGAGAGTAAATGTTGTTAAACTTAAAGCACAAAGCTTATGGCTGAAATATACACAAATAAGAAAACAACATTAAAATGTGCTGTTTATCTGTCAATCAGACGTACGTCAACGTTCACCAACTGAATTAAAGTCGACAAACTATTTTAAATATAGTTAATCAAGCTACAGACTCGATTGTTTCCATCTAACATGTATTTTGAGGTGCAGCTCGTCATATTAACGGAGTGTTTTCACTAGTCAGCAGTAAACCGGTTAGCTCACCTGAATATGTTTGTAGATTTGTGTTGGACGTCTTCGACATGGAAAGCCGTTATCCTTAGAATGGAAATATGGATATACTATTTGTAAACATCATCCTTTTTCGTTTACTTCAGTTAATCTCATAAAAAAAGCGAGATAAACCAGTAGTAGTACTGACAGTGTTGTGTAAACATGGCTGAAGACGCGAAAAGCGGAAGAACAGTCAAACCGATTCAATTGAATGAATCATTGACGCTGGAACCGTTACGATTGATTCAAACTCGTGACCTTGATTGTTCAGTTCAAGCGATTCACTAGCAAAAACCAGCTCAAAAGAGAAACTCGTTTTTGAATTTCGACACGCTTGTGATGATTTTAAAAAGCACGTGTCAAACGGAGCTTTTCGAAACTCTGAATCAGTTAAACTACTGAGTCGCACAATGATTCACTGTTTCAAAGCGCGAATCGAATCGCAAATCATTTGATTTAGATTGTAACTTCGGATTGCGTATCGCGAATCATCTGATTCTTTTCGGAACTTCAAATCGCGTATCATAAATCATTTAGATCGGGACTTTGGAGCCGGTTCGCGAATCATTTGATTTAGATCGGAACTTCGGATCGCGTATCGCGAATCATTTGACTCATTTCGGAACTTCAAATTGCGTATCACAAAACATTCGGGACTTCGGAGCCGGTTCACGAATCATTTGATTTAGAGCTGAACTTTGCGTATCGCGAATCATTTGATTTACATCGGAACTTCTGAGCGAACCTCGGGGTTCGCGATTCACCTGAAATGATGGTTTGCGAATCATTATTCAGATCAGGACACTGGAGCGCAGATCGAATCATTTGATTTAGATCTGAAATTCAGTGCGGGTTCACGAATCATTTGATTCAGATAGGGAAATCGGATCGCAGAGCGTGAATCACTTGGCCGGACCTTCGGAGCGCCGATCGCGAATCTTTTTTTTCTGATTTACTTCTTGTTTTTCTGATTTACTTCTTGTTTTTAGTAAACAATATAAAACATCAAACCATTAAAGCGGTACAGTTAAAACAAAACAAAGATGAAAAAAGAAAAAAAGTAAAGAAAGTATACACAAATACAAATCCATGAAGAAAATGTGTAGTAATCAAGTTTTTTGTATTAATTTTCATATATGGTATATGTCACCAGGTTAACAAAAAGAAAGAAAGAAAGAAAGAAAATGTACATTTTAAGAGCACACATAGGATGAATACATGCTGTTTTGACTGCTTTAGGATTAACAGAGCTTTGGATAGTTTCCAAATACTTGTCTAGATCAACTTTGAGTAAAGAAAAGAGAGATTTAGAGACAGATTTTTAAAGTATGAAATGAAACTGAAATTTAGCTAGTAAGAAACACAAATTACACAACATTTTCCTATATTCTCTTTTGAGTAGTCAAACAATCCAAAGAAAACATTTTTAAAACAGAAGGAAAAGTGACTTACAAAATGAGATTGGATGAACATAAAAAAAATCTGACCAAAATGTCTCTGTGTGGGTACAAAACAAGTAAATGACATCTTCCTCAGAAGAGTGACAAACACAGCAACTCACTTCAATGTCTTCAGCTAAATTGATCAAACAATTAAATATATGTATATGTAATCACTGTTGTTGTATCTGGTGATCTTCAGATGCGTGTGAAGATTGTTCATTAGTATCCTAACAGTACCAGGTGAGAAATTCAGTTTTAATATTAAAATAAAATTATTATTGTCTGAAGAATATGCTAAAATATAAAAGCCCTCTTTCTGAATTATGAATATGTATGCTACCATAGCTATAAATAAAGACACTAGATGACATGAAACTGTGGTCAAAAGTTTATGATAAATGCAAAAATAGTTGGACAGTTGGATGGGTTGAGGGGTGTTGTCTGCTGTTATATGTCCCCACCAGTGTCAAAATCAAACCTACACCCTTGTAAATAAGAAAATGCTTTTTTTGAGGACTGTGAAAATGGAGGTATTCAAAAGCAATAGCAGACTTAGTCACGAGACGCATTTTACCCCTATACATCTAAGGTTGTACTGGCATTGTTGTCACCTTCATAGCTGAATTGTTTTCAGTGTGAACGAGCAACTTTTGGAAAGTGCTATTGCAGACAATGAGTGATTTAGAAAAAAGAAAACACCATTTTCGAATATCCATCGGGATTAATGGCCGTAGCCTCCAAAATCCATTCACACGGGCCGTAATGAGAGTCCTGGAGCCTGTAATCAGGACTGATGCCTTCAGATGCGAGCATCCAGTTCAACTCATCAATATCCTGGAGAATTTCCTATCGGGTTCCTCAGAGTCCAGCATCGGGTTTCCACCGAAATCTAGTTTATGTGTCCAGAGAGGACATGAAACGCCAGAAATATGACCCACATTTATCACAAGGAAGAATTTAAGGAAATTAAGAATGCAATGTTCAGGCTTCTTCAGCAAATGGGCCTGTAGGATATCCGATCCCCTGACATCCATAGCTGGAGATGACGAGATGTTTGGGAGCGTCCAGGACGCCTGCACATCATCATCATCATCATCATCATGATGATGGAGATTTCACTCAGGAGAACCCAGAAAACTCGTATCTGGTGACCAAATGAAGACTGATCTCTGCGGGTGTGTCAGAATTCATCAACATAATTTCATTTATTTCCATTTCCTCCACCCGTGCAACACAAGTGATGTGTTTGGATCGTCATTACCAAGAAGAAACCGTATCGGCTTTAAGCGCAGCTGCTCGTGGCATTCAGGAAGAAAAAAAAACACGACAAATGAAAGGTGATTCCTCACTGGACTGCAGAGATAAGAAAAGCCAATAAGAGCCGGAGCTCCTGAATGGCCCCCGGTGACATGTGCGGTTCACAGGATTTGGTTGGTGGAGTTTGTGATTGACATCCACTATTCGGCCCCGGGGAAGAAAGAGACGAGTATAAAGATATCCTGTTTAGCCTTCAGCGACCACAATATCTACCTCAACAAGACACATGTGCTCCGGAGCGTCTGCTCGGGTGTCACCTGTGAGGAGAACACAGCCGTACACACTCACAAAACATGATCTTGAGTACGAGTCACAGTATTTACATCATCATTCAGAATCAAACTGAGAATCCTTCTAAAGTTCTGCATTTAAACAAATTGTATCCCGAATTGCAATCTGAATTTAAATGCAAGTAGAATAAAAATGAATTGGAATTCAAAAGAATTCATGTAACTGTAATTGTTTTAACTACAAAAGTCAAGACAAACTTTATACAAGGACTAGGCACAACCAGAAAGTTTTGGAAACATGTCTAGGCCTCACAGATAGATAGATAGATAGATAGATAGATAGATAGATAGATAGATAGATAGATAGATAGATAGATAGATAGATAGATAGACAGATAGACAGAATGATACATAGATAGATAGATAGACAGACAGAACGATAGAATGGTAGATAGATAGACAGAAAGACAGAACAATAGATAAAACAACAGACAGATAAAACACAGAATGATATATAGATAGATAGATAGATAGATAGATAGATAGATAGATAGATAGATAGACAGAACGATAGATAAAACACAGAATGATAGATAGATAGATAGATAGATAGATAGATAGATAGATAGATAGATAGATAGATAGATAGATAGATAGATAGATAGATAGATAGATAGATAGATGGGGGGTTTTTTGGTCACGTACAATGGCTAAATTATTTAACAACATGGTCATTTTTGTGTGTAAAGGTTAATGAAAGATGGATTGAGAACGTTCAGCAACCCATGATGAAGATCATTTTAATTCTCTAGTTTTACTGATGGCCTCCCAACGGAGCTGGAACTGAAACTCAGGACAGAGAGCAGAAACGCTGCTGAGAAACACTTTGGACGTTTGTGATAGCTCTATCGAGGCAGAGAGACCAACACACACTTCTGAAATCACTTTTTTGGAAACACTCCTGTCAGTTTCTCTAACCCGAGTCCAACTCAAGCGTCAGTCTGCCGGGAATGACTGTCATTTTCTCTGAACAAAATGGAATTTGGCCGAGCGGCTACACAGATCCGTCTCACCGAGGTACTTTAATGTTACGGCGTGGCTCTCCACCGAAATGTCACAGAAATCATCATCAGCGATCGTCTCGAGAGAGAGAGAGAGAGAGAGAGAGAGATGTCTGAAATTGACCTGGCCAGATTCCAATATCTCCATCCAGCTCCCTCATCTTTATAATGTCATACATTTCACTGGAAAACAACATTGTCACAGAAGGCGGCATCACTCATGTGGACGGCGAGCCAAGTCTCCCCATTAACCCGAGTCCTTCACGTCCCTAGACGTGCAGCAGTAGTTCATTTTTCCAGCGCCACAAGGGTAAGTACACAATTTCAATTGACCTGGCAGCATACAGACACGGCACTCGGCCGTCTCCATTTTACCTCGCTGAAATTGGCCTCTTTCCGACAGACGAGCGCGTGTGTGAGCAAGAACAGGAATCATTTCACAGCGCAGGGTAACTTAACTTTCCGTGTAATGTTTTTCCTCAAGAGTGAGAAAATGCTTTTTCATACGATTCTCTTCCTGTGCCACAGATGTGCATCAAAATAGCACATGCAAGAGGACCCCTAACAAACATATATTCGAAAAACATTTCACTAGCGTTCTGTGTGGTCTAAATGTTCAAAGCATCCAATGTTTAAAATGACGTAAAAACATTTTTTCACGGTTATGTGAACGTTAAGTGAACACTGTATTTTGCAAACATAATGGAAACGTTGCTTTTGAATGTTCTCTTCAGTGAACATTAAGGGAACGTTCCATTTTCATTTTTGAAAACATCATGAGAATGTTACATTTGAATGTTACAAAACATAGTAACATTTAAAAAAATGTTAGACAACCATCCAAATAAGGTATGAAGTATAAGGTATAAAAGTATAAAAGTAAAATAAATGTATAAAGTATAAGGTATAAAAATTCCTTTTTTGTTACTGTATGAAAGACTGTAATAATATGATTATAAGTTTGAGAGAGCCTTTCGGTCTTTTAAATGTTTTAAAAAATGTTTTAAGGAACGTTAAGAGAACATTCTATTTTATAACTTTGCAAATATTATGGAAACATTACTTTTTAATGTTCTTCAAAATTCTGAAACAAGCAGTAACATTTCAAAAAAAATGTCAAACGTCCAACCAAATTACTTCAGAAATAAAGTTCCTTTTGTTTGTTCCTTCATTTTTGTGCTAATGTTTTAAGAACATTATTAAACACCAGATAGTTTTTTTTTTTTTTTTTTTTGTAAAAATATATTTTGTAAATATAAATAAATGTTAATTTTGATGACTGCAACACACTTTAAAAAAGTTGGGACAGAAGCAAACCAAAAGCAGAGTACACACAGATACTCTAAAACGAATTTCCAGGACTTTTCAAGCACTGCTTTTTTATTTTCAAAGACTTCAATTAGAAATCTCACTTATGGTTTAATGTTTTCCACTGTTTAAGAAAAAAAATCTGAAAAAAAGATTTGCGAAAGCACTCTGAAATCCTTATCTGAAAACAAATGATTCATGATACGCACTTCGAAATCCTGAATTGAATCAAATAATTGATTCAGGTTTTTGAACGAAAAAAAAAAAAAACCCACACCGAACTCCCAAACTGAATCAATAGAATCGCGATCCACGCTCCTAGCTTCCGATCTAAAGCAAAAGATTTGCAAAACCTCTCTGAAGTTCTGATTTAAATCAAATGATTCGCGAACCATCATTTCAGATCAGGACTCGGAGCGTGGATTACAAATCATTCAGTTTGAGGAATGATTCAAAAACCCGGTCTGAAGTTCCGAATTTAATCAAATGATTCACACGATGCAAAGTTCCAATCTGATTGGAGTGCTTCAAAACAGTGAATCATTTGGCGATGCAATGGTTAAACTGATTCGGATAGTTTTATGACATTAAAAAAGGCATAAAAAGGATGATTAATTTAACTGGGTACAAAGATATGTGCTTACTGAAAAAAATTAGCACTTTCACAGGTACATTGTCTTTTAAGTACCTGTTCAGGAATGTTGCTACTTTCGAAGATTTTCCAGGTCTTAAATTTCAAAAAGTCAAATTCAAGTACTTCAAGCACTTTAAGCACCTTATACAAACCCTGTAAAAGTGATATTTTACAGTTTTGAAACAGTTCACAATAAGCAAGTGAATTGATAATAGGTGATCATGTTTTGCTATAAAAAGCATTTCAGTCTTTGCAAGCAAAGCTGAATCATGGCTCATCACAAGAGAGAAATAATCAAACTAATCAAAAAAATCATATTTCTCAATGCAAAATCGCAAAGAATTTAGGTCTTTCACTAACTACCATGCATAATATTGTGAAAAGATTTAGGGAAACCAGACGAATCTCAGTTTGTGCAGGACAAAGCATGAAATTGCATGAGAAACCTTCATGTTGGGGTGTTAAATATAGCCACATGGGCTCAGGAGTACTTCAGAAAACCACTGTCACTTAACACAATCTGTCGATGTATCAAGAAATGCAACTTGAATCTCTGTTACTCTAGGACAAATCTATACATTAATTCTATGCAGCGATACCGCGGGCTTCTATGAGCCTGAGCTCATCTCAAATAGTCAAAAAGACAGTGGAAATGAGTCCCAAAGACCATAGGGACAATCCAGACTTTCATCGGCGACAGACGCAAAAGCAAATGTCATGGAACGTGGTGCAGCAGAGCAAATGGCATGGGTGACTGGCATATGTGCGAAGGTACCATTGACACGAAGGCATTTATTGGGATTGCACAGAGACATAAACTGCCATCAAGATGACACCTTTCATGGTAAGTCTATGGTTATTAGATCAAGACAATGCCAGGTCTCATTCTGCATGTGCTACAACTGTGTGGTTTCGTAGACGCAGAGTGAATGTGTTTGCCTGGCCTGCCTGCAGTCCAGATCTGTCTCTTATTGAAAATGCTTAACCAGTCATGAAAAGGACAATCAGACAATGATAATCACAGACTGCTGAGCAGCTGATGTCTTGTATCAAGCAAGACTGGGCAAAAAGTTTGCTTGCAAAACTTTGACAATAAGTATTCTCAATTCCCATACAATTAAAAGCTGACCTGACACAGTGTTAAACATGCATCTGTCCCAACTTTTTTGAAGTGTGTTGCAGCCATCAAAATCAAAACTTGTTTATATTTACAGCATTAAAATTGGCCAGTGAAAACATTTTTTTATTTGTACTTTAGTCAATTAAATAAAGGTTAAAGAGAATGAACAAATAACATATTCTTGATTTTATGGCATTTCACAAAACCTTTCTGGAATTGGGGTTGTAATTTTCCAAACATTATGTGAATGTTACTTTTGAATGTTTGAATATTGAATGTTCTAAAACAAGTTAAAAAAGAAGTTTGACAAACGTCCAACTAAAATATTTAAAGGGGTCATCGGATGCCCATTTTCCACAAGTTGATATGATTCTTTAGGGTCTTAATGAAAAGACTATAACATGCTTTGGTTAAAATTTCTCAATGGTAGTGTATAAAACACCCTTTTTACCTTGCCGAAATCAGCTCTGCAAAAATCATCCTGTTCTGGTCGATGTTGCTTTAAATATTAATGAGCTCTGCTCGCCCCACCCCTCTCTTCTCTCTGTGGAGTGACGAGCATGTTTACTTTAGCTGCATTTAGCCGCTAAACTTGCTTACTAGCACATTATTAGGAAAGGCGATTGCAAGGATTTACAGTATAAAAAAAAAACCTTATACTCACTTCTGCTGTAAGTGAAGCTGGATCATGAATGATTCGCACGAACATAGACGCATTTGTTTAGATCGGGAGGCGAATTCCCTACACAAACAACTGTAATCCACTGCATCTTCAGCGACTCAGATGTCGGGAGTAAATGACGACTACTATGTTCATTATTACATCCAGCAACACAACACCTCAATCGCTTAGGAGCCATTCTTGTCTACGTCCCTGTTCCATCATTGAAACAAGGGTGATTGGACTGTTACAGCTTATTCAAGGCGGGTCTAAGGTAAGACGGCTGTGTCAATCAACTATTGTGGGAGTGGCCTCTGTCGGTGTGTCATCATTATGTCTTGTTTTCTGAAAAAATGACCAAAACTGTGTTTGTTTTTGCTTAAAACAAGCAAAATATCTGCCAATGGGCCAAGAAAAATAATCTTGTCCAGCCTTTGATTTAAGATTATTTTTCTTACCCCGTTGGCAGATATTTTTGTTTGTTTTAAGCGAAAACTAACACAATTCAAATATATTTCTTTCAAAAAACAAGACATAACATCTTAAGTCATTTTACTTGTCAAGTAAATGCATCCTGATTGAAGAATTCTTAGATTAGATTATACTAGAAAACAAGACAAAAATACTAAGGAGGAAAATCATTTTTAGCAGTGTAACTAAAAAATATGAGATATAAAATTTCCTTTTTTCCTCATTTTTGTACTAATGTTTTGAGAGCGCTATTAAAGACAAGATAACGCTGAATGAACTCTCTACTCATGTTACTGGAAGAATGCTTGATTATAATATTGCCAGAACATTCTGAGAATGTTTCCTGTTAGCTGTTCACATTCATTTCACAAGACTGAAGGGGTCCAAAGTTTACTAATGAAATGCTTTTCTTTTTTCATTAAAAATGATCTTATCAGCATAACAATTAACATTTTTAATTGTACTTTTTTTATTAACTTGATGATGTCTCTCTTGCTTTAATGACAGCAGCGTGTTCGTCAAACATTACACCGCTTGAGTTCTGCTGTTTGCAGCCCAAAGAAAACAATAGCACATTAAACTGTTTGCTGGCAAACGCACGCAGCATATTCTGGAAAAACCATTACAGGCCATCTGTAATGTTCATAATTAGTTCCAAACAGAAATGAATCCAATTTGCCCAGCATTGGTAGCAATAGAAATAAACCGAAGCGATGGTAATGACAAGCGCTGCTCTGTTCACATGAATCATCATGTTTTTCTTCACCAAAATCACTGATCGGAGTTCAGTATTCCAGCCGAGTCAAACGAATGATTCATACAATAGCTCAGAAACGAAACGGTGAACATTTAATGATTCGTGCAGTCGGTGTAAATAAGGTCTCGCGTCTCCATCTCTGTCAGTCTCATCTCTGCCGCGGCGTCATTACACCCAAATCAACAGCAGTGATTCATGAGTCTGCCAGCTCCTCTACATACACACATACATTACGGCTTCGCTCTGCTGATTGTGCGCAGCATATTTACTGTGATAATCAGTGTAAATCAACTGGACGTGCCGTCAAACTGCAGTGAGTTCATGAAGACGCGGACTCAGATTTTTCTGTAAGTTTAAAATAAAGTTTTGTTTCAGATGATGAGCATTAAAAACTGGATGGCTCAATATATCTTACTGTCTAAAGGTCAAAGGTCACACATTGTTTTCGAAGTCATGATTTGTAGAAGAAATTGCATTAAAAAAAAAAAAAAAAACACAGTTTACACAAAAATATTGGAGAGCACAATTCAAAATTACTGATAATAATTTGAAATGTTTCTTGAGCAGCAAATCAGAATATTAAAATGATTACTGAAGGATCATGCGGCCCTGAAGACTGAAATAATGATGCTGAAAATTCACAAAAACAAATTACATTTTAACAGATATTCACATAGTAAACAGCAATGTTGGGCATGTTACTTTTAAAAAAAAATTAGTTATAGTTGCTAATTACTTCTCACAAATAGTAACTGAGTTAATAACCAAGTTACATCATCATAAAAGTAACTAATTACCAGGGAAAGTACCTACTGTGTTTGTCTTTTTTTTTTTTTAAATGTTCAAGTATGTCACGTAATTTGGATGCCCCCAATATTAAATAAGTTAAGTGACATTTAAATGAAATGAATGAAATTTATATACACATACATATATACATAGATATACATACATGTATCTATAAAAAAAAGTTAAAAATCTAAAAATAATATTGATAAGATAACAAAACTACTACAAATTCTAAACTAATAACAATATAAAACACACCAAGGATTAATGAGCTGCTGGGTTCATGAATATTAATCACATTGTCTGCGTTCACTCAAAGTGATTTGCTGAAATCAAAACAGGCGATAACAGGTAAGCGCCATCCAATGAGATCCAATGTTTGCGCATTAGTTCCGTCTACTACCGGAGAAGCCAGCAGTTCTTAAACGCTGAAGTATTTCAAAGGAACTCCTGTTATTTTGACAGGAGAATACAGCAAAGAATATCGTTTACATGTTGCACGTCAATTCCGCATGGTATATAAGACTCTCACTTTGTATCTTTCTTTGTGTGTGTGTGAGACAAAGCGACAGCTAGTCGTGTGCCTTCACACTAGAGCTCATGGTTCATCAAATACAGGTTCCCTCTGCATCCATTCAGATGAATTGAAAAATAAAATTATAATAATATTATATTAAATTATAGTAACGCCACACTTTATTGCCAGTAATGGTAACGGCGCTGTAATGGCGGACACAGTAATTCGTTTGATTACTCGTTGCTGAGAAAAATATTTATTTATCCATTTATAAATGTATAATTTTTTTTATAACACCATTATTCTCATCACTGGTAAACAGCTATTTTAAATTCTAAAAATATTTCACATTTTTACTGTATTTTTGTAAAAATAAATGCAGCTTTGGTGAGCATTTTTTCAATAAAAATCTTACTGGTCCCAAGCCTGGCTGATTCTTTTTTGGAGGCTCTTTAAACTAACAGTTAAACTAACCAGCTAAAACTAAAACACAAATATGTTCAAATATAAGCATCAGTTCACATGAAAGAAGAAATCCTGTATTTTGGTCTTTTCCTCTGTAAATGTTTTTAAAACATGACAGGCCTGACAAGCAAATTGCATACAATATTAAATCTTGTTTATACAGAATGTACAGTATCTTACAACCTGTCACGTTTCAAGCATAAACCTCCCTAAATTCGGTCATAAAACCATCATCACGTCGCAAAATCCTTGAGAGAAAGCAGAACTCGAGCGGAACTGTAATCTTATAAGCTCTTAAATAAAACAGCAAACTGCTCTCACAGATGAAACGACTGAGCGGAAACGCGAAAAAACTCCAAATGTAAACCGAAACCAAACATTTGTGCATTTCAGAAGTCCAACACTGTGCAGCTCCAACCGCTTCCAAGCCTTCCAGCTTCAAGATTAATTGCCATATTCACAGTTTTTTCTCCGAGATGTGGTCTGTCCGTCGGCACGTCGTTATGTTCTCATCCATCAGTGTCGGCAAACATTGGAAGGCATTCAGTCGCCGCACGTGAACCGAATACGCTCCATCCGATCAAGAGGATCTGCCAAGGCCTTCCCAAGACGGATCTCCCTTCCTTCCCACCTGAACGGCATCGCTTGCTCGGTTTTCCCAAGCAGGCCGTATCCGTGCAGGACGTTCCCTGGGAAAATAGGCGGTTTCTGCTTAAGGAAGTGATGAAGCGCGATGTGAATTCGGTGATGATTCTTCTCCGTCCGGCACCACAAATCCAGGGCACAAAGAGGTCTGATGGTTTGATAACCCAATGAAAGAGTAAAACGAATGTGTTTGTGTCAGAGGGATAATGTATGGCTCCCTGCAGCTGTGTAAATAGGATAATGGCTACTGTCATCTTTTTTAGAGCTGCACCTCTAAGATTTGTAGACTTTGCAATAATGAGCCGCGGTTAAATAATTCAAAACGAGTTTTTCGTGCGAGCCGGTGACTTATTGCACGTCCTCGCGGGTTCATCCGTTTCTGTTCCTATATGTATCGGACGGGTTTAATACATCAGTGTTCTCGCTGCGTATACATTATTGAGCTCCGCGTAATGATCAGACTCAGATCTAATCCCTCATAAGCAAACACCAACATCAAGCTGTTCTAATGATGAGAGAAATATGCATATTTAATACCTGTTTAATCCAACCTTCCTGCTTTCATTGCTAATGCACATTGAAGTTTCATGCTCTGCTGTAGCTCATCATACATATGCATTGCATTAGTGTCAGAGCAGGAACGTGTATTAGCTGGGAGATTAAGATGATCTGGGTTTTACTAATGTGTGAAATCACTGACAAAGTGCCACCTGGAACAATCACATCCAAAAACTTTGCACAATCACTGCAAATGTGACAAAATCATTTGGATCTTGGCTTTTCAGAAGTTTCTTGAGCAGCAAATCAGCATACTAGAATGATTTCTGAAGGATCATGTGACATAATTGAATATTCAGCTTTGACCACACATAGATCCATTTCAAATTGTAATAATATTTCACAATTTCACAGATTTTACTGTATTTTTTAACAAGTGAACGCAGCCTTCCGGAGCAGAAGAGACATTAAAAATATTTTTTTTAAAAAAGAAACCGACCCCAAACTTTCAAACAACAGTGTAGATAAATAGTCATATAACAGAAACATAACAGTACTTTGGCAAGCGAACATAATGATTTTCAGCATCTCATCCATTTCTGTGACAGGAATCCTCTAAATGATTCGCTTGTGTTTTTCGGTATCTCTCTTATTGAACAGAACTCCATGTGACGGTTTTATCAAGCGATCATAGATCAACAGTGCAGGAATGTAATCGTGCACAAAGACACACCCATCAATTCTTATAAAACCAAAACTCCTTTCCAACAAAAACTGAACTAAGCTGTCATGGGAAAGACGAAGAGAGTCTGCAGATACGTTTTCACTTGCCTTCGTATTCAAATTCAAATGCGTGGTGTTCCCAAAGCTGTATTGAAGGGATAGCTCACCCAGAAATTAAAATTCGCTGTTAACTTATTCAGGCTTGCCTCAGGCAAGATGTACACTGCCGCTCAAAAGTTTGGGATCAGTAAGACTTTTATTATTTTTTATATTAACATTTTTTTAAAGAAGTCTCATGCTCATCAAGGCCGCATTTATTTGATCAAAAATACAGAAAAAAGCGATAATATTGTAAAATATAATTGCAGTTTAAAATCATGGTTTTCTATTTTCATATATTTTAAAATATAATTATTTCTGTGATGCAAAGCTGAATTTTCATCAGAAATTTTTCTAATATAACCAATTATTATTAAAATTATCAATGTTGAAAACAGTTGCCAAATATTTTTTAGGTTTCCTTGATGAATGACAAGTTAAAAAGAACAGCATTAATACAAAATATAAAACTTTTCTAACAGTGTAAATTGGTGCTATCACTTTTTATTAATTTAACACATCCTTGGTGAATAAAAATGTACTGATCCCAAACTTTTGAACAGTAGTGTATATTGTTAGAAAACCTTTTTAAATACATTTATTTAAACATTTTAAATAAATGCTTTTTATTGATAAGACGTATTACAGGTTCCAAAAAACTATTAAGCAGCACGACTGTTTTTAACACTGATAATAAATCAGCATATTAGAATGATTTCTGAGGGATCATGTGACACTTAAGGCTGGAGTAACAGCTGATGAAAATTCAGCTTTGCATCACAGGAATAAATTAGATTTTAAAGTAAATTATTATTTTATGTTATAATAGCATTTTGCAATATTACTGTTTTTTCTGTATTTTTGATCAAATAAATGCAGCCTTGATGAGCATTAGAGACTTCGGTATTGTAGGTGACTTTTTATCTTCAGTAGAACAGTAAAAGAGATTTTTAGCTGAAACCGTGGTTCTTGGTGATTCACAGTAAGCAAGGCAACAGCTGCCTCTTTTTGATAATTAAAAATCTGACCATATATATGGAGGTTATGTGAAGAAAAACATTCGGAAAACTTTATTTACAATATTATTACCTGTAATCCAGAGCCTCGTCCAATGAGGACATCTGATTCTTTTCCGCCAACTGATTCTTTCAGACAGTTCGTTTAAATGAAGTGGTTCAATTCACTTGTTTATTTACATAAACATGCATGTCTAAAGCATATAAAGTGAATAAATGTGTCTTCATCAGCTCACCTTTCTACATAAACCTTGAGAAACCATAAGAACGTTCATTTGGCCCCTTCATTCAAGTGTTCGGTTCACGCGTGCGAATATCAGCGGCTCATCTGTCTTCGGTCTGAGTTGAACTGTTTCTTTATTTCAGTGACTTTTGGAGGAAATGGAGCACTGAATCAGTTCATTCATCATAGGATCAGATATATACGGCTATTTTGGCTCGTTTAGCGTCAGAGTGACTGTCAGACGTCTGAAAGTGGGTTTTAATTGAGTAACTTGTAGATCTGTGCTGTTTGAGCTGCGAACTGATTCAGATGCTTCAGTCTGATTTGGTGAACTGGTTGAAAAAGAATGAATCATTTGAGACCAGGACTCTCTCTGGATCGTTTGTCTTAGGCTCTGAATTACAGGTAATAATGTGGTAAATAATGTTCAGTTTCTTGCACAGACAGACTGTTTCACTTTATAAGACCTCAACATATCATCAGGAGCCATTGGTGTTAATTTTGTGTTCCTCATTATGCAGCTGTTGAATTGCATTTTATGAATCATCAAGGATCACAGTTTCAGCTAAAAATCTTCTTTTCTGTTCTACTGAAGAAAAAGTCATCTTGGATGGCCTGAGGATGAGTAAATTACCAGCAAATCTTCATTTTTGGGTGAGCTATCCCTTTAAACTATTACATACCTCATCCATAATGCAAGCCTGTCTTCATAAACCGCATGACGGTGGTCCAGGAGGCGCGTCACGGGTCACGGCCGACGATCCGGGAGGGAGGAAGAAACCAACAGCCCCAGAAGAGCACAACATCTGCCAGACACATCCACGCAAAACCCCCTGAGGACCAAAAGTCTGTCGGCACCCGGCTCAGAAGAATCGTCTACGGGAGAAGACCTCATGTTCACCCTCTCGCTGCCACTGTGACAAGTTCGTCTGCCGCTGACCTTTGACCCTGAGAATGACCCACCTGTGACGCCCTGCAGACTGAAACCAAGCGTAAAGATAATAGCAAACACACCCAATATAAACACATCCAGACTTCCCGTAAATAAAGCATTGAGACGTTCTTCCTCTTCCAGATGTGTTGAAAAGTTAAAAATTACAGTGTGATCTTTAAAACAAACCCCATTTGAGTTATTAAATGCACATATAGGATATTTCAAACGCCAAAATAATCAATATATAGGCTTTTACTTACAGCCCAAATGGGATTGGACTGTGGTGTGAATTTCATGTTCATATCCGTGTGTTATGCAAACGCTGACTTTTTCCGAGATCTGCATCTTGAAGTCATTTTCTAGCAGATTAATCAACAGTGAAGCTTGAGGGAGTCGTCAGATTTATCACGTCTGGGTTTGTTTATGGATACACTGCTGGGGAGTTGCTAAAATGTTCAGAGTGGCTGCTAAGGAGTTGCTGTGGTGCTTGGAGTGGTTGCTAGGGAGCAGCACAGGTGTTCAGTTGCTCAGTTATTCAGAGTAGTTGCTAGGGAGTTGTTAAGGTGTTTAGAGTGGTTGCTAGGGAGTTGCTCAGGTGTTCAGTTGCTCAGTTATTCAGAGTGGTTGCTAAGGTGTTTAGAGTGG
>JAHKKF010508671.1:0-27292 GCA_019740295.1 Labeo calbasu
TAAGGGTGTTTGATCTTCTTTGCATGTTCTCTTTGCAAAGACTGTGTCGGTACTTCTGCAGCGATGTAGGATGATTTTGAAATGATTCTTGAAGTTGAGGAAGAAAATACTATTGGAGCTTTTCGACCCTAACTGTCTTGAACCATAATACACAGAGTTTAAGGAGAGCAAGACAAAGACGAGCGTTTGAGATTAAAAAGTATTTCAATTGTATTTTTTTAATGAAAATAACCGATCATTTCGCTAGATAAGACCCTTCTTCCTCGGCTGGGATCATTTACAACCACATTTGGGATCGTTTGAAGCCGCATTTAAACTGCATTCAAAATCGGGGCACCATATCAGTCCATTATATGGAGAAAAATGCTGAAATGTTTCCCTTTAAAAAACATAATTTCTTTACAACTGAAGAAAGAAAGACATGAACATCTTGGATGCCAAGGAGGTGAGTACATTATCTGTAAATTTTTGTTCTGGAAGTGGACTTCTTCTTTAAGAGCCAGGGGTGGAAACTTCTTGAATTTCCGGGAAACGTGTGAGTATTTTCTGTTGCTTCCGAAATGCCATCTTCAATGACATCTTCATCCTGCTCAAAAGTTTTCACCCCCAGCTCTTAATGCATCGTGTTTCCTTCTTGAGCATCAGTGAGTGTTTGATCATTTTGTAATGTATTAAATTGTAATACATTGAACTGTATTTGATGAAGTTTAATTCATGAATTCTGCTATTTTCCTGTTTATTACTGTGAATCTGCTTTGAAAGAATCTGTATTATATAAAGTGCTAATGAAATAAAACCTTGACTATGATTCAAGAGTTTGAGACGAAAGCGAACAAAGTAGTACTTTTATTCATCAAGGATAGATTAAATTGATGAAAAATGACAGTCAAAACATTTATAATGTTCCAAAGGCTTTATTTCAAATAAAAACTGTTCTTTTTATTTATCAAGAAAGACTTCACAATATTTCATAATGTTACTGCTTTTGTATGTTTTATTAAACTTAACTCATCCTTGGTGAACATAAGAGACTTCTTTCAAAAACATTAAAAAATATTATCAACCCCACACTTTTAAACAGTAGTGTATCTGGATATTTGGAAAAGAATGGAACTGTGTGTCCCTTTGCACTTTACCAGAATGGACACACCAGCTCCAAGAAAACCGTTCTATTAAGGCTTATCAGATGTTTAGACAACACAGCTAATTCTTCTTTTGGCTCAGCAGAACCCAAATGCTCATCCACGGCCAGTGGCTCAAGATCTCGCAGGGTTCTGGGACATGCTTCAACTTTCCATTGAGAACATCAGCTTAAAGTTTGATGAGCTTCACCAGCTCAAAGCCAACAACTGGAGACCCCTCGACCCCCCTGAAAGAAAGGTAAAACAAACTTGCAGAATCAGTAAGGAGAAATGAAGAAAAAGAATGCAGACATGCTAGCTGCCTGATTGAAGGGCAATGTTGCTTTTTTCATTCATGTGCATGGTCTGTTGCTTCTGTAGTGTGATATTATGCATTCAAGGGTGGGCACTGGCAATAACAAACCTCCAAAATCCACACTATTGTGAATTATTATAAATTTGCCTCTTGAAATGTTGCTGTTGCCTCCCTGTGGCTCCTGTCGGTCTGTTGGTCTAATGTGACTGTGAATGTTTCATTCACTCTTTAATTTCCTGACATCCTCTTCATGTTTGTTTTGTTTGTTTGTTTGACAGTGAGCTGTTTTCAGAAGTCATTCCATCCGGCACGCACCATGGGGGCAGCGGCCCCCAACCTCTCACCCCCGCCGGGCCGCTCTCTTACCGCACTCAGTCGGCCGCGGAAGCGTTAGCGCCGCTCCGTAACGCTAGCCGCGGCTGGCCTTAGCGCTGTCTGTGTGCAGGTGTGCCATATTGCTGTCTCCGCTCGTCTTTCTCCGCCCGCCGCGGCGGCTAACTGACTGTTTGTCATCCCTGTTCAGGAGAGAAGGCTGCCTCCCCCAGTGCCAAAGAAACCCCCGAAAGGCCACCCTCCCCTGGCCAGAGATCGCTCGTTGGAAAGCACCGAGAAGCAGCGTCAGGAGGCGCGCAAGCGTTTGATGGCGGCCAAACGAGCCGCGTCAGTACGGCAGAACTCGGCCACAGAGAGCGCAGACAGCATCGAGATCTATATACCTGAAGCGCAGACCAGACTATGAAACTGCCAAACATGAAAACGCACTCACACACAAACGCCCAAGTGCAGAATTCCGCCGTGAGCACAACACGTCACACAGATCTATATTTGCCTAATGCTAAGATCACTGTAAATTTGGAGCGACATACACCAGCACCATGATAGCACAGGAGTAGTAATTTGACCTTTCATTATTTCAAAAATGACAAACAACATAGACGTACATCATATTTCTATGAACCCAAGATGTTAGTCAGGAAAAATGACTTAATTTTACACAAATGAAAACGAGGCTGCAGGTTATGCTGTTTTAAGGTCAACCTAATTTTCACAGCCCATATAGTTTCCTGTTTTTTAATCTCCTGGAAGCTTTTTGAAGACTTTTTCAGGGTTTCTGAAAAACAGTACAGCATTTCATCCAAAAATGAAAATTCTGTCATTAATTACTCACCCTCTAAACATCAGTGGTTCAAGCATAATTTTATGAAGCTACGAGAATACCTTTTGTGCGCATAGAAAACAAAAATAACGACTTTATTCAACACTTCTTCTCCTCTGCGTCAGCCTAGCACCATTTTGGAGAGTATCACGACGCATACTTTTCTTTAAACGTAAACAAAGCTTGGTGCACATGTTCTACGTCAGTAGCATGCATTGCGAGAAAAGCGTGCACATACATTGAACCACTGATGTCACATGGACTATTTTGTCGATGTTCTTGGTACCTTTCTGGGCCTTGAACGTAGTGGTACCGTTGCTGTCTATGAAGGGTCAGAAAGCTCTTGGATTTCATAAAAAATATCTTAATTTGTGTTCCAACGACGTCTTGTAGTTTTGGAACAACTTGAGGGTGAGTAATTAATGACAGAATTTTTTTTTATTTTTGGGTTAACTAACCCTTTAAATGTCCTGAACATCCAGTGGAAGAAATGGTTAATAGTTTTTTTGTTGTTGTTGTATTAATACTCTTAAAGGAATAGTTCAATTAAAAATTAATTAAATTTTGTCATCATTTACTCACCCTCATGTTGTACCAACCCTGTATGAGTTTCTTTCTTATGTTGAAGAACCAAACAGTTGTTGGTCCCCATTGACTTCCATGGTAGGGGAAAAAACACTATGGAAGTCAATGGGGACCATCAACTGTTTGATTACCAGCATTCTTCAAAATATCTTCTTTTGTGTTCAACATGAGAAAGAAACTTATACAGGTTTGGAATGACACGAGGGTGAGTAAATGATGACAAAAAATTTTAAAACATAACTTTAAAAACAACAAATTTCCTAAAACAAGTTCATCAGTGCATAAAATATTAAGATTTGTTTTCATAAATTATATCTTAAACACTACTGTTCAAAACTTTGGGATGTTAAGAATTCTATTTAATAAAAAACACAGTAAAATTTGGTAATATTGTGAAAAAAAATTACAATTTAACATTTTATGTTAATGTTTTTATTTTAAAATGTATTCCTGTAATGGCAAAGCAGCCATTATTCCAATCTTCAGTGATTCTTAAGAAATCATTCTAATATGCTGATTTAGTGCTCAAGAAAAATGATCATCAATGTTGAAAACACTTCTGCGGATTAATATTTTTGTGGAAACTGATGCATTTGTTTTCAGAATTCTTTGATGAATAGAAAGTACAAAAGAACATATAATCTTTCGTAACTCTATGGATGACTTTACTCTCACTTTTGATCAATTTAATGCATCCTTTCTGAATAAAAGTATAAAATTTATTTCAGAAAAAAATAACACTGGCTAATAATTTCACTTGTTTTAAAGTTGTAAAAATGCCAGTGTGGTTACACAAAATGCAATAATATTAAAGATATATTCTCTGACAACAAGTCTTTCATGTCTTATGCAGTGTTGCTTCTTAATTTATCTTGTTTCGAGGATTTCTGGATATTTTAACTGGACAATTAAACAAAACTCAAAATAGCATATGGATGCTGTGTATGTTCAGAAGCATGGCAGCTGGTTTGAGCTGGTTAAGATGGTCTTTAGCTGGTCATTAGCTGGTTCATGTGCTGGTCCTGAGCAGGAGCTAGTTGCTTAAGACCAGCACATGACCAGCTAAGGACCAGCTTAAACCAGCTCAGACCAGCAGCCATGCTAGGTAAAACATACCTAACCAGCATATGCTGTTTTTTTTCAACAGGGAAGTCCTCATTTATAATATGATTTTTCCAGTGCTTAATTATGTACTGTTGAATACAACTGTCAACCTTTTTTTTCTCGAACAGAACCTGAACTGTCCCTCGTAGCCTCGCTTTTATTTGCGTCAAATTAACTGCGTACCCTGAATAAGATCTATGACTAGATCATTCACACGCACACTATTTGGAGCTCAGCCACTTTATATATACTATTTTTAATTTTTACGCATGTGGTTACATGCAGTTTGTTTGTAAACGCATATAAACGCGGTTACGCGCATACGTGCGTAACAACCTCTCTCAGAGCCATGGGCTGACCTTCGTTCACCATGTAGATAAACATGGGCATATACACACGTATATACTTTATCATTTAACAGTTCTACGCAGACTTATGACAAATAATAAACATAAGCGCATTCACTCTGAGTGGAACAGGCTGGGTGTTTGTAATATAATCTGTCTGTACCTTTTTCCTTAAGGGTTGAAGGAATGTTATAGCAGGTTTAATGTTTTACTTCTCCAGTCGTTCCCATCTGTCTTTCTCTTTCACACATTGTCTTAATCTGATGATCTGAAAAGATGTGATCATAGTGAATTACGTTCCTAGCCATGTGAAGTAGATAAACCCTCTCTCTCAGTCCCTCTTGCCATCTAGGAATTACTGTATCCTGTTGTCGTTTAGCATTTCTGCTTTTCTCCGAAGAGCAGAAGTGCTCGCAGTTCTTTTGTTCCTCCCGCTTCCATCCCTACCCTCTCTTTTCTCTTTTTTTTATAGTACAATTGGAAAATAATGACCATATAACAGGGTATTTTAAGCTAAAAGCAATACTCATGAGAAATTCTAATGTTGCTACATTATTTTGATGTAAAACTGATTCATTGCTAATGAAAAGATGCCTTCACTATTCCGTAGCCATTTCTGTTTCTTGTCATTCTGACGCTTGCTATTGTGAACGCTTATCAATGGCCACTCTTGAGCAGTTCTTCTTATTTTAAATCCTCCTTAGTCATATATGGGACATTTAGGCACATTATTATATTCTTTAGTGTATAAACTACGAATAAACTTACTAATCATTTTTCTAACATAGATTTGGGGCCTTCTGTGGATTTTTATGTAGACAAGTAGAGGTACTTCAATGAGACGACTGCAAAAAAAATGACACTAGAAGGGGAGTTTTAATAAAATGCAAGCTTTTCATCATTGTTCACGAGATTATGTCTTTCCAGTAGCAATTTCAGTGACTTAATTTAATGTGTTTTAATACTGTGTCGGGGCACAGGGGGAAGTTTTTTTGTAAGCTTTGTGCTCAAAAGGGTTGTGACTCTGAGAGGACCGTGTGACTCTGCCTGATCGGCCGCGTCAGGTGAGCTAAACTAGCGTTAAACTCTCAGGAAAAGACAGAGACGAAGTGAGTGCAGCAAATTCAGGGTCTCCCAGTGGTGACGTTTTACGCGTGTTTCTTGTGAGCGTGTTTGCGTGTTCACTGCACACAGGCGTGAGTCTGTTTGTGTTTTAAAGAATGTATGTATCTTTATGGTAAATAGGTGTGTGTGTGAGCCTGTGTGCGTCATGTGTGTGCGTGTGTGTGCGAGTCTATAAAAGTGCTTCCTGATTTTATTGGTTAACACAATCTTTGAATTTTTTCTGTTGGTTGAAGTCAAGTAGCCTCATGAACTCGTGTACAGTATCAAAGCCCCTTGTTCTTAATTTAGTCTATATTGTTTGTACAAGAAAACAATGATGAGGATGTTCCTGTAAGCATGCAGACACAATATGAGTCCTATAGATATATATCTGATTTATACTATTATTTATTTATTTATTTATTTATGTACTTATTTATTTGTCTTATCTATTTAGGATTTATTTTATACGGTTTTGATTCTGTTTAGTGATCTGTCATGCCACCCTCATATTGTGAATATGTTGTACTGTATGTATAAACATTATATGTGCATACATACGATGAACAAAGAATAAATTCTTGAAACTTTATTTGTCTTGACATGCATTATAAAATACACACAAATGATGTGCATAAAAAATCTTTTTGCAATATTTTCATGATGGGAATTTAAAACCTTACTGATGTAAGAAACACTGGGTTTATAATGAAAAAGCTCGTTGTCATAATTTTACTGCCTTACATAATATAGGCCAACTGTTCAGATGGGTTTTACCGGAACATTGGATATAGCTCGGTGGGATATAAGCTCTTTTTTTATGTTTGTATAATATTTATAGGCCTAGTTTTTAGCGAGACTACCTAGGAGTGAATTCAGGAAAAAAATGACAGTCATTGAGATGAGATAATGTTGGCTGCAGTTACCTAGTTCGAACAAAAGGAGACGCTGTAACGAAAGCCAAATAACGCTCATTCGCTATCACCAAATACTAGGCCAGACGCTCTGCAACATAACATTGGCATCATATTCATGAGATGGAGAATTTTAGGAGAACTAGTGGGATTTTTTACAGGTAAGTCTGACTAGGTTAGCAACGTTATTAATTAATTAGCTTAGCTTAGCCAGATGTTGCTGGCTGGACTGCGTGGAGGACGAAGGGGAGTGGGAAGACTGTTTGTAAACAATCATTAGTGGTGCTTGCAAAGCTAATAATATTCCTCATTATTCCTCAAATCATCTGTGTATAATTCATTCCGCAACAAACAAGAATGATAGCTTAATAATGCGGCTTACTTTAGAAAAGCGTGTTATGAATTCTGTTCGTGATCAGGACATATCCAATTCACTTGCATACAAGTAGTCATCTTATGTCAAACTGATGCAGTTTCACTGAGTTGACTTAACATGTAATACGACAATGCTATCTTCCAACACTAGGCGTCACTGAGGATCCAGCAACAAAGCACTTGTTGCTCTGATGCACCTTGCACCATCCCGCATATAGGCCTACAGCACCTCCTTTAATTAGGACAACCGGCTACTAAGGTATTGTGTAAATTAGCTTTTATTTAATAGACATAATCAGGAACATTTTTGCCTAAAGTGAAAATTATTGTACATATCATCTTAGAATTTTTGACTGTTTCCCAAAAGTAAGTGTCTACCTTGCTAATGATGAAGGAACTATAGCTAATCGCAGAGTAATCGTATGCAGACGGAGCTCATTCAAGTCACCTATAAGAAAATCGCACTTTAGTTTTGTTTATGTGCACTTTATGACGCTTTAATGCCTTGCATTGAGACTTTAATATCAGAGTGCTTTTGTTATGATTTGAAACATGAAATGGTGTAATATTTCTGACAACACCGCGAACGTCATCATCTTGTCATTGCCAGGATTAACCGCAAAAAAAAAAAAAAAAAAAGTTAAAATAAATTTGCATGATTCTAAGGCAACATTTCAGTACTCAGTGTATTAATACTGGAATGTTGGTCATGGGGATGTTCTGTTAAAACAATATATACAAAACGTTCCAAAAAAAAAAAAAAACCTCCAACCAATTGAGAATCAATGACTGAATTGAAAGATGATTTTAGCAGCTTATTTTTAATGCATTAATATCTTATTGCAAAGCTCTTTACATACGGTTGTAGGCTACAGTTTAGCCTACAATGGCTAAAATTATTAAAATTCATTTTTATTAAAAGTTCATAAAAATTATGTTTATGAACATAATGAACTAAGAGAGGGAAAGACAAAAATCAGTATTCATATGCAATCTAATTCATTTAAGACAGCTATATTTAGTATTTGCAAAAACGATGCAAACACGGGCCCAGTTTCAGAAAACAATTGATTTAAGCTAGACCTATTAAGAGTGTGTTAAACGTGCCGTTTTAGCTTACCGTTTCCTTAGAACGCACTTAATATGAACGCACATAATATTAGTTCATTATGTTCATAAACATAATAGGCCACTGTAGGCTAAATTGTAGCCTACTGTAAAACACTAATAATCTAAATTGTAAAACCGTATGTAAAGAACTTTGCAATAAGATATTAATGCATTAAAAATATGCTGCTAAAATCATCTTTCAATCAGTGATTCTTAATTGGTTGGAGTTTTTTTTTTTTTTTTTTTTTTAAACGTTTTGTACAAATATATTGTTTTAACAGAACATTCCCATGCCCAATATTCGAACTTAAAAATTAGGGGGAAGGTGTATATATGGATACATTTATATATTCAGACCAAATAACACTCACAACACTTTTTAATGCTGGTAATAATTTGCGACAATAAAGCCGTGCATAGTTTGGACATTGAAATTTTAGGGGCAAATCCATATCTTGTTGATGATGTCAAAGGCCGTGCGCAGTGAAACTTTGTTGTATTTTTGACATATAAATCACCTGACTAATCTCTAATATTAAGAAGTTTAATTGGGCCCTTTTGATTTTTGTTCACATATGACCTAAAAATCACACTTGTTATTTATGCTTTAGCAAAATTGTCAGATGTCATGTTATGTTACTAATTTAGCATTTTGTAATGTGTAGTGTTAATGTGTGATCAGTTGGGTTTTAATTCGTCATGGAACAAACTAGACAGTTTGTACCGATTAATAATTGTATTATGTTTCCCCTCATATTAAGCCTGTTTGATAACTTTCGACGTTCATCTTTTGGCAAGATTTTATCTGACGAGCTAGAAAAGTTGCGAAATTTGGACCTTCAGCACCTGACAGCTCCCATACAAAAAATCTGGTTGCTGGTTTGTAAAATATTTCATGCATGTAGCACTTTTCTGTTAAGGACTTAATTTCACAATCTAAATATTTTAAAATAAATTATAATCCGAACAGAATTTTTAAACTTGTAGATAGTTGTGATGAATAATGAATAGAAATAGGAACTAATACAGTGATACCAGGCGACCCTCCACCCACCGCGCTCCCCTTTTCCTGAGGTTTATTTGATGGACGCTATAAGACAAACACCTCACTAATCTGAAACAGCCTGCGGGCAGCCATATTTTCAGATTAACACAGATAGACAAATCAATTAGTCTAGGATGTAGTGAATCAATAATCTTCTTAATCTCCGTCGAGGATGAACGTAATAATAACTATGTAACACTTTTATAGGTGCTGTTTAGGCTTTTGAGAGGATTATGATTAGCCTACGCTTCTAACTACATTCCCCAGTTCCAGATCCATGAAATTGATGCGTTTAATCTAGGATCAAATATAATGGGTTTAATCTTAGTGTTTATTCGATTAAATATCTTTGAGTCAGTAGATACATTGAGTCTGGGTTTCTACTGACACTTGAAGAATAAACCATTGCCTTTAACACATTAAGGGACAATGTGTCCCCGTGCGATGTGACACTTAAGAAAGAACGCTTTATTTGTTCATCTCTGTGAATGCAGGAATCCCTCCACACCCCACGACTGCCGTTCTAATTTGTCTGGCAAGCTGGAGGACGAGCGCTCGGTGCGCTGTTGCTGCTCCTGTTGCTCTGGCGCATGTGGCTGGATTCCCAGGGATCCCCAGTGTTCTGCAGCTTGCGCTCCTAACATCTATGACCCTTCAAAGAGGCCGTGAAAACGCAAAGCTCCTGTAGTCAATAGTTGTCTACCAGTCAACCTTTTTGAATACCAGGTCAATAAATGTAAAGTGTGGAAACAATGAAAGCCACTTGACAGGCGCGTCGACAAAGTGTGGTGCCTTTTATCGTTTTACATTACCCAACACGCGAGGACCAATGCCACTCACATCGTGCGGCTTTTGTTTTAACAATTGTTGGCTACTTGTTGCCGAAAATAGATTTTTTAAATGGCCCACGAGTGTCTTCCAAGGAAGCCAAGTCAAAAATCATGTCTTCTAAAACACTGGCGTCTCAAGTGATATTACCTTGTTGAGTAGCCCAATTATTGTCATTGATTGATTCACTTAATCTGCCTTTATATGTAATCCTTTATCTAATCCGGTTTGACACAAAAGATTAAACGGATTAGCAGCGATTTCCACTCTATTTGGAATTAAATCAACTTTCCTCTCGCCAATCCAAACTGTTTCCAAAACAACCCTAATTATAATAATTAATTATTATTATTGTTAATAATATTATTAATATTGTTTTTTTTCTAAGCTAATGACGTATCTTTTCCTGCTGTTTGCAGCCTTTACTCGCCTCATGAACTGTAATGCACCATGACCTGAAATAAGACGTCTCATTTATAATGCTCATCGTTGTAATATCTGTTCAAAAATCCATGTGTTGCTATTCCCATGCTTGCCCAAGGTCTGCAGCCGCGGCCGCTGAGATATGTGACATTGCTTAATTGATAGCGCAAAGGTGACGGTCACGGTCCTGTCTGTGCTTAATGGCTGAATGACTCGCTTTGCTGAACAACCGGTGGGCGTTCAGGTGCCACTTGTGTCGCTCCACAGTGGACTACAGGTGCACCATTCCAATTCATGGGCAGTTTATATGCGCGTTATGCACTTGAACTTTGTGCTCTTGAGTAAATAGCCGTTAAGTGACATTTCTAATGTTATATAGCCTAAACAAAATCATTAGGCTACTCGCTGAAAATTCACGAAATATTGACGTTTTCTGTAAGAAATGCGTGTTTGCACCTCGTCAGTTTTTAAAATGTAAAGCGATAAAATAATTAAATTAACAGCCCTCTTACAAAAAAAGGAGAGAGACATTTATCAACACCTTTTTTAATATTCTAAATACGCGTTTTAGCATACAAGCTGTACGGCTGCTCTGTTCATTCAGTGCCGGCAGTGGGTCTCTTTGAGTGCAGAGCGCGCAAGTGGTGTGATTCCCACGGATTGTCCCTCGCGTTGCAGCTTGCAGCGGGGTGCAACAACCATACACTCACCAGACCCTTTTTTCCCTTTTACTAACAAAGTGACCCCCTCCATCTTTATTTGAATAGCAGAGAATAAGGGTTGTTTATGGGCTCCAACCAGTTAGCATCTCAGGTACCAGCATAATTTGTTGTGAGGTGTCTTACAAACCTCCTCATTGGCGACCACTGTGAGGCACACTGCTCTTAATGCCAGTACCAGCCCCCTACATAATAAAACCATACCCGCTGCTTGTCGTTTCTCCGCTGGTATATTTATTCGTGTTTGTTATTCAAGTACTTGTATAATGATGTCTCGTGTTAAAAGAAAACATTAAAGCACCCACTTTATAGGGTAAAAAAAACTCGCTCTTTTACTAAAATCTATGGGAATTTGTTGGGCAAAAGCGTGGCGCTACCTGCTACTCTACAACTCAAATGCAGCTCTACATTATTTAGTTTAAATTCAGTTTAGGTGGCATTTAATTGTTTCGCCAGGTCAATAAATCTATTTTAAACTTTTAAAAAATTGAGGTTTGAAAGCAGCATTGCAGGATTCCAACACATTTTAAATTGTTTTTTACGTGAATGATTTTCTAAGTGATAGTTAAACCATTGTTCTCTCACTTTTTAATATTTATGAATAATAAAGCTGTTTGAAGCATGAGAGAAAATGTACAAACATGACACTTTTTTACCAAAATGTAAAATTTTCATCTGTCAAAAGGTAGTAAGATACATTTTATTTGCTAATATGCACGTTTAAACTATTATTATGTGCCTTTAAACTCAATATGTGACCCTGGACCACAAAACCTGTCATAAGAGTCATTTTTTTTTAATTGAGTTTTATACAAAATCTGAAATGTGAATAAATCAGCGTTCCATCGATATATAGGATAGAACAACATTTGGCCAAGATACAACTATTTGAAAATCTGAAATATGATGGCGCAAAAAAATCAGAATATTTTTTAAAGTTGTTTAAATTAAGTTTTTAACAATGCATGTTACTTATCAAAAATTAGGCTGTGATATATTTACGGTAGGAAATTTACAAAATATCTTCATGGAACACGATCTTCACTTAATATCCTAATGATTTTTGGCATAAAAGAATAATTAATCATTTTGACCTATATAACCTTATGGAGGTAAATAAGGTACAATACTTTTATACCTTAAAGTACCGCTTAATTCTATCCTTTGTTTTAAGAGTTGCCGCTAAACCCTCTATTTAAATAGCATTGACATCTTTCACTGAATCAACAGATTTGAATGCCCGAGTTGAAAATTAAAACTTTTTTTTTCACAAATAGAGACAACTATTTAATTTGTCATCCTGCAGATGTCTTTCAAATAGCGTCTCACTTAATGTACAATTCAGTCAGTCATTTTTATGTTTGTTTTGCCATTCAATATTCTTCCGCCTCTTCAAGAACACGCATTGTCGTTTAGGGTGTCGTTTAGGGTGACTATAGGTTGTTCGTATTGAAAGCTGAACGCCCCCGCTTTAGCACCGAGGCTCTCGCCTTATTCTTGTGATTGTTTCTTGAACAGGCGAGTGTCCACTGCTTCGATACAAACGTGCGGCCTGGCATCCTACAACCCGTGATTGATGAGAGACCTATTCTTTAGCCTTTCTGCCTCTTAAATGACAGCTCCTTTCACTGACATCACTCATACACAAATGTTTGTGCTGTATTGTATGGACCTCGTGGACAACCAATGGGGCTTTAACATAGCTGCACGTCTTGATAATTAAGAGGCCGATGGAAGGGGCTTCGCGCACGCGAATGTTGAACGCCTGAATGGTTACCTGCTTTAAGAGGAGCCTCAAGGTGACAGGGTCAACAGTACGCCTACCTACCTCTCTGACCCCTTAATTACATGTGATAACTGGGTGCACTTTATCCAGCCACTGTTGATTGTGGAAAGACAAACGGAAGGACAAAACTAACATTTAAGCGTCAATAATTGAGAGAGCGCAGCATGTCCACTTGTCTGTCTGTTCGTTGAACAGCAGAGGAACTGAAAAATTACCCAATTCAATGAATGTAAAAACGGATGGAAAATTCATAGTATTCCAGAAAAAAAAGAATAAATGGTGGTACCTTTTCGAAAGGTACACCTTTGTACCATATTTACCCTTAACAGGTGCATATCTTAAAAATAAAGGTTCTTTATTGGCATCTTGGTTTAATGAAAAAACTTTAAAGTGATAGTTCACCCAAAGATGAAAATTCTGTCATTAATTACTCACCCTCATGTCCTTCCAAACCCGCAAGACCGTTCATCTTTGAACACAAATGAAGATATTAACAGGTTAAGACGCTACAAGAATACTTTCTGTGCGCAAATAAAACATAAATAACGACTTTATTCGACAGTTCTTCTAGTCCGCTTCACTCTAGCGCCATGACAGCACCATGACACTTGCGCTCTGCATAAACAAGGCGCAGCACATGCATCGTGATAGTGTGAAGCAAAGGAGAAAAACTGTTGAATAAAGTCTTAATTTCTTGTTATACTGGCACACAAAACAAATTACGGTTTGAACCACTGATGTCACATGGACCAAGTCCTTACTGCTTTTCTGTGCCTTGACCGGTGGTAGGAGCCTTGCTGTCTATGGAGGGTGAGAAAACTCTCAGATTTCATCAAAAATGATTTCAACCCAAAATCTTCGTTCTTCTGTGGCACTGATGCATAAACCTCCTTTTGGAACCTTTATTTTTAATTAAAGTGTGGTACATACATGGTACATTTTAATACCCTTTGAAAGTGTACCAAACCAATGACCAATTTTCTGAGAGTGCATGATGACATTCATAATAATTATATTTTAAGGAAGTTCATTTAAAATATTCCTGCACTGCAGTTATATAATTACAAATGTGGGTTTCCTTTAATTACTTTTGTATCATAAAAAAGATTAAAAGATTAAAAGATGCTTTAGTGTCATTTGGGTCGATTAAAGTGTATGTAAACGATATAAAATTATTTACGTTTAAAAAAATGTGAGAAAAAAGGTTTTATTTATTCTGCTTATTTGGTTTGACTGGGACACTGACAGAGAGACGATTTCTGATACAGTTGTCAATATAGGCAGTCGCTTTGTCGACAATTTAGGAGCATGTCCTGTCTCGGTGTTTTGGGCTCAGGGGGCGTGTACTGAGGGGGTGGCCTGTAAACATGCCTTATCCTAAGGTGAGCTGCCTCAGCTGCGGGCGCTGGGGATGCTTGGCGCTGATTGGTTGGCGCTTACGGTCAATGGCACGCGACTATGGATGTAGTTATAAGAGTCCTCGCGTGCCGCCTTTCAAACTGAACCAACTCTTGAGCATCAAGAGGAAAGATCGAAGAGTCGGCGATTGTTGTTACTGGGCAACACCAACACAGCACAAAAAATGGACACTGTGTTGGATCCATTCACAGGCTTAGACTCCTTCTCCTCCCCTTATTTCGACGACGATGACTTCTTCACGGACCACTCGTCGAGGGACCACTTGGACACAGATGACTTTTTGGATGAGGACGTCGATTTCCTCACCAATCAAATCCAAGAATATTATAAGGACAGTCGGATATCGCAGGACGGAGATTATTGTGACGCTGGCAACTTCTCGTTTTCCTCGTCGTCTTCGACTTTCTCGTACGGATGCGCTGACAGCACCTCGGAACTGTCCCCTCACAGAGACGGTCCCTTGCTGAAGAGGCGGAGGCGCATGAGATCCGAAGCCGAGATGCAACAGTTGCGACAAGCCGCCAACGTCCGGGAGCGACGGAGGATGCAGTCCATTAACGACGCTTTCGAAGGACTGCGATCTCACATCCCTACTCTACCATACGAGAAGAGACTTTCAAAAGTTGACACTTTACGCCTGGCGATCGGCTACATAAACTTCCTTGCAGAACTTGTGCAGTCCGACATGCCAATCCGGAACCCACACAGTGATACTTTAAACCAACCTAAAAAAGTCATCATTTGCCACAGAGGAACAAGTATGTATATCATTATCATTTTATTATTTATTATTATTATCATTATCATTATCATTATTATTAATATTAATCAACTCTCGCTCGTTTTTTCTAGGATCCCCATCTCCAAATGACCCAGACTACGGGTTGCCTCCTCTCGCCGGACACTCTCTGTCATGGACTGATGAAAAGCAGTTAAAAGATCAAAACATCATTCGGACAGCGAAAGTCTGGACACCAGAGGACCCACGAAAGTTGCACTTAAAATCATCCATCAACAACATTGAGAATGAACCCCCCTTTAACTTTATTTCCTAAGGCAGTGCCATTGTTATTCTGTATACACATTGTGTACAATTGAATTGTATGGATATATCCATGTTTTGTTTATTTGTAATGTATTATTGTTACTATCTGTGTTTCAGCTTTTTAGTCTGAATTGAAGATAAGGCCACTGGCAATCATTGTGTGACGTATTTAATTGTTTAATTGTGCTGTAATATATTTTTCTAATTTAATACGGATTTTATGTCAAACAAAACTTATTTTTATACAAACCGAACATGATCTATATTTATACTGGTGTGATGACTCAATAAATTTGTCTAATATCTCACTCATGTGTTCGAATCTTTCAATGTATATAAAACAATTTCTAAGTCCAAATGGACATTTCCATTGTTTGTTTCCTTGAAGATCAACAATAGTTGAAAATATCAATTTTAATAATTTTAAATTAAATTTGGGCAAACATGCATCCTATGGTGTATAAACAATACATAATTCAAATTTTACAACATTGTACCTTCAATAAAATAAGCATATGACGATATATCTTCTAGACAGGTCATCTTTTATTCTGTGCCTATGAATAGAGTCAAATGGTGCGATTAACTGTAACTAAAACGTGATTTCTGAATAGATACTTTAATGTGAGGTGTGAAGCCCTGGATATAGTGAAGAACGACAGCTGAAAGATGTCACTATTTATCATTATGGAAATCTGACGGACCCTTGCTGTGACTCCGACAGTTTGGGTGAAAAATAAATAAATAACTAAACAGGAGAGAAACGAGTATGTTTTAAAGTGTGGCTTCAAATTGGTAAAAGAGGCATGACGTTTCCTTTGCCTTGGGCAGTTGGCCTGGGTACACTGCAGGTGCTCCAAGGCAAAATTTTCCCGTGGTATCCACTTGTGTTTTATGTACCCAGTTGTTTCTACGTCAGCTCTCGCAGTTATTAAGAGGTAGCCCAAACACATGCCCATGTCCACATGTCCAATGTAAACTCATGAAGAGCGACTGGAGGCTAATATCATGGATAGACTGGAACTGGAATCACAGGTATTTATTTAATAATCGTTTAACATCTCAGTTGTTTATAATGTTTGTTATTGCTTGTTCATTATGTCACATTATTATTATACTATGTGGAAACATTATTGAATATACTTGTTATTAACTCATGTTTACTGGTTAGCAATGCATTTATTTCCCTATTTTGTTAGTTGTCATCATGTAAGGTTATTATGCGGAGATGACTGTTTAATTAGTGTCAGCAATATTTTGCAAACTCCATTGTGAACATCTCTAATGAATTAAATGAAATCTTAACTGATCGACATAATCCAACCTTTTCATGTATTAGCGCCTCATTAAACGCGTTGATTTCTGCTATCCAGGGCGCAGGACTAAAACCATGTAATCCCATTATGCTCATTAGAAAGTCAAATGTTACCAAGTCAGACTTAACTAAGATAAAGGACCCCAGACGTCTTATGGCGATTTCAACTATTTGCCCGTGGTAACATTTCAATTTGATTAGGGGAAGACAAAAATCCTGCTATCATTGTATTTTGGCACCTCATGCTAGTGAAAGAGAGTGTTTGAAAACAGGCACAGTACAAAACCCTTAAAGCATCTTTTGGAAGAGCACCGATGGAGCGGAAGAAAAAGGCTGATGCACTGGATCTTTTCAGGTTCTGTTTTGTCACTTTTGGCTTGGCAAAGCTTAAAAGGCGACCGTTTATTGCTTGTCAGGTTTATTCCCGTTATTAGCCTATGTGTTCCAACGTCCCACAGACTCTTTTGGAAAGTCCGCGGCGGTGGATGCCCGTGGGTAGATAATGGTGTTGTGCGGAACTGGAATTAGAATAGCCTACTTGTTGCACAAGTTATTACGCTGCAGGGCGATCTCATGTTGGCTTTGCGCAGTTTGCTCAGTCGTGGTGATTTCGTTTAAAACAAGATACAAACAAACAGAATTTCATAACTGTATGTTTTTTTTTTTAATCTAAGTTTTTTACTCTTGTTCTACGTGCGTTAAAGCAGACAGTGAAGTTTGATCAAAATAAATCTGCTGTCGTCGTCATCAGTTTTTGAGCCCCATATGTAGTCCACACCTGATTACTAAAGAAAGTGAAACGATTACGCACGGTTTAAAACTATCAGTGTCAACAATCTTAGGATGCGCACTAAGCTGGGAACGACGCCTATCAAGATTCTCATAAGCTTGAAATCTGCTCATATTCGGATTATCGCCCGCAAAAAATATGGAGGATAAGACTGAAAATCTTTGAGTCTAGCGCATTTTCATTAGTGCATGGCAACAGTGGCATCGGGGTGCCAGCTGCCAGCTTGAACAAACACCAGTTGATACCCAAACTCTCTAAAGCCTACTAAATCCCCCCTACGTCCAAGTCGCGTCCGGGGGGCACAGCGTGATCCTCAGTGCAATAAATATATCACTAATTATTTGTCCAAAAATATTACCTCGGGAGGGCACAGGCTAACAGGTGCTGGAGAAAGCCGGGCTCATCACGCACCCCGGGTAGGGGGATTTTGTTGCCAAAGTACAGGCTGCCCAGGCGCCCCTAGTTTTACACGGTGCTGAGTCTGCAGATAATTGCCATGATATCTTTATTGCTAGGAGTTTAACATATCCCATGTCCCTGTCGAGTTTTTCCTCGATGCACCTGGTATTTCAAACTTGTTCTTTTTGTGCGCCTGGGTCCTGGACAGCAGCTGCTTAAAACAAGCAAAGAGGGAGGCCCGTCTCCGGCTACAACGTCTCCAAGACGTGTTGGCATGGTTGTCTTGTCTTTAATGTACCATTAGCCTTTGTCTTGACACAATATGGGAACAGTAAAGCATGACGTGCGTTATAATAAAACACATTTTCAATGATCCACCCGGATTTAGGGCGCCAACGCGAGCCAGCCGAGGGTATTGTTTTGTCCTCCAAGTCCACGGGCAACAGACGCATTGCCGTGTCTTGCTCAAGCCATTAAGTTTATGTCCACCAATTTTTCACGTGCAGGAAAAAAAGGAGCCGAGCGCTGCCTTGTAAGCACATTGATGTCCTCGCCATCACCTGGCGCTCGGTTTAGAGGGAAGGGTAATGCGGGGCGCTTCGTAAAGTGACTCCGTTAACATAAGGCCCTCACCATCGTGCTCCATTGTTTCGTCTTGTTAATAACTCATTACCCGGATTTAACAAATCCTCCATTGCATATGTTTGGTGTCTCCATATTTTGATCCGTACGATTAAGCAGATGTTACGATTGAAAACTGAAAAGTCCAAGGCTACTCATGTCTGAAAGGAGAAGAGCGGTCTCCGCGCGGGACTAACAAAGAGCCTTGGAGATCTTCAGAGAGACATTTACGACCAATAAACAGACTTCAACCTGCTCTATTTCAGCCATTGTGTCGTTTTTGAATAATTAGGGTTAATAAGAATAGGTTTGTATACTTTGAATGCCAGGACCACAGGTGCGGGGTGACATGATGAATGATGTGCCTGATTTTTGCCAAGCTTGAGAGCCCTTCTCGTGGACCTTCAAGCTGATAGAAAATATTGTCATTTCTTTAATTCACAGCATTACTTTCATTCCGAACAAAGCCGGGTGATGAAAAGCTTATGTTGTAATGAAACACGCTACGTGGTGGCTGCACTGCCTCAGAAAAGAAAGAGCGAGTCAATGCCCGGGCGCGCTTGGGTTTGTGCGCACGTAGCCTGCTCCATCTAAATCAAATAAAGGGAACCTTTCCAACTTTTAAAAGACCACGTTTTACCTTTATTATGGCCTTTAAGCCGTATCCATTAAGCATATGGTGCGAAAGCAGCAGCCTTTGTACTGACGAAACCCTCGACAGAGCAACCGGTGTCTATTGCGAATCATTTAACTTCTTAGCAGCCAAACAGGATCCAGGGAAACAAGTGCACAAAAGCGCGCACGCGTGCAGGATTTTTTAAGAAAAAGAAAATATTGTTCAATTGAGCATAAAAGCAGACAATGACCCCCTTAGACAGCAACTCATTCTCTTTTTCAACAAAAGACGCCGGTTACCTCTAGAAAAAATACTGTTATGCCATGACATTGGACCTTGGAAAATAAAATATCACCAAGGCAAACTGGCTTTTTGCGCACGGGATGCCCGGCTAACAAGAGCGAAATGGGAAGCTGGCAGAGTTTGCTCGTCTGAAGGTGGACTCTCTCTCTTCACTCCCAAGCTTGAATCCACCTGCTTCACAAGTCTTGCCTAAAGATTTTTATTTTCCTGCCTCACTTTTATCTACGAGGCTTTCTTTATGCATGTAATGTGCTTCTTTAAAAATATGTAAATAGGTTGTTGTGGAAGTGCACTTTTTTACAAGTAGCTCCTTAAACAATATTCTTAATTTTTTTCAATTCTAAAAAAAAAAAAATTACCTTGTAATCAGCGTTAAAAAGCGCATCTAGCCAAAGTTGTTTCAAAGTATATCTATACTTGAACGTTTAAAACATTACAATCTCAAATAGCATTATTAGTATAATCTGAAGACCGTGATTATGATTAATCATGATCCTGATTATGATTATGATGCACAGCAATTTAACGAATGCTATTGGTGTTTTTCCAAGTCACGGTCAAAGCAAACTTCAAAAGGATTTGCGCAAAAAAGTCAAATGGTTACTTTAGGAGCCATAGCTGACCGTACAAAACTTGCATTTGGCCGGTAGGCAGAAAAGAAAAAAAATTGTTGAACTTTAAACTCATAACACAAGGTTCAAGACTAGCCACAATAGCATCTCTGGTGCGTTATAATAACAATTCAGATTGGTCGCCCTACACCAGGGACAGCTGGCTTTGCTTGGCCATGGAACCCCTTACCACCCTTGGTGGACCATACACAACGACACTGACCTTACCGCGGGGGAAGCCAAAATGTGCCTTTGACTGAATTAGCCTCAAAGACGTCTTGCTATGATCTTTGTTCGCCAGAGAATGGCCTGAATATTGTTCTTAATATGAGAGGCATTGTATCCAGCTTTTGCGTGCCCCATATGAAATATTACCGCTCTTTTATTCAAACTCTCGTATTTCAAGGCAGGCATGTAGTTACCGTATGCGGTTTTGTGTCAGTGCTAAGATATCCAGACCCTGCCTGTCACTTCATTTCAGTGCCCGGATCCCATACTTTTATTAATGTTTTTTTTTTTTTTGCATTGTTCGAACCCATCTCCAAGGGAATGCAGATATTCTGAAAGTTCTTCAAGGAATGAGGGCTTAGAAAACCCACAGCAACTTGAAAAAAATCGGTTAACATATCAATACACGCCATTCCGCAAGGCACGCAACAGTTTCTATGAATTTCAAAAAATAAAATATCATATAAATTTTATTTGTGTTTTATTTTTTCACCACATGACAAAAATTCAAGTAAAATAGTCATATTAACGTTACGATTGATTTTTATAAAACGCGCTTTTCCTACTTTTTCATCGGTTGCATTTTTTCCCTCTAACTGCAACCTGATTTTCCAAAAGAGCCAGCCTTCTCCCTATGAGAAGGGAACAGCTTCGCGTTGATAATTGATCCGCTTTTTTATTCAGACTTCTACCTTCCGCAAAGAGACAGAAAAGTCGGGCTAAAATGTGATAAATTACAAATATGCAAATTTCATTCAGCGGCGTTTGTAAGTGTGTCTATCTGAAAGTGAATAAGGCCTTGCAGTCAGTCTGAGCGCACTCGGGGAGCTCGGGACCCCAGGGCGCGGATCAAAGCGCCCCATTCTTTTTCATCCCCGGTATTCTCCCACAAACGATTTCGATACAATATGTTTCCATGATGCACGTCATGTGCCTGGGACGCAGAACTCGTTGCATCTTTGCTCAATGCGTCCAGCGCCTTTTGTTCAACAGGATGGACTTGAGAGGGTTTTTCCCCTAGTTGCCAGGTTTCTAAAGTGTAAAAGCATGCATCATTTTTCACCAGGTCTCGTTTTAATATTCACAAAAGGAAATCTATGAAAACAGACCTTTCAGTTGTTCGCTGGCATGAACCTCACTGCTGTCCAACTGATTTCTCCTATTATAAGCATTTCTCAGCGGGGAGGTATTTGCAACACAAATGCAGCTGCAACACACACACACACACACACACACACACAAAATAGTATATTTAGAGCAAAGACGTCCAGATTTGTGTCATTAATACATCATTTCTCAAAACAAGTAGAAAATCTCTTGCTTATTTAATAATAATCATATGAAAATATAAAAATGTGAGGACTATATTATTATACAAGTGTGGTTTGAAAAAAGTAATTGCTTGAATTCTTTTTTTAGTTTTATTTTAAATATCCAAGTTCCTCTGGCAACCCCAGCACGCCGAAAAAATTCAGTTCTCCGTTCCTCAATTGTTTTCCAGCTTTGAATGAACTTATAGCTGTGGCAGAGGGGAAGCAAAAGCGTGAAACAGCAGCTCAGTGCAACTTGACCATAAGTTTAGAGTGATTGGCTGAAATGGCCTTGGGCCAGAGCTGGGAAAGCTTCCAGGCCAGACTCCCATTAACCCTCTATGGTGAAACTCTGCTGGAATCCAACACACCAGCCATCGCCATTTATCCACCAACTAATGAAACTAATTAATTTCTGGAGTTCAGCAAAAATTCCACTTTGTTGTTTTACAACCTGAGCTTGAAACCCTGTGAAAGTAGCAAACATCTTTAGTGCGATACCCCCTCCTGAGATGGTTTTAGCTAATGATATATTTCTGACATCTTATAGTAGTTTCTATGGTAACTAGGCTGCAAGCCGTTCAGACCATGCTGGTCTGTTCAGCAGCACAGCAGTATGGAAAAGTTGTTTTGTGACTCTGGCAATGGACCAGTTAGTGGAAGATTACAAGGAATTAGGCCATAATCACATAATCCCTGAGAAAAGGGTCACGGCACAGTGATCAGGCTGATCAAGTCATAACCCAATAACCGTCCGTTGTACATGACAGATAGTTAAAGGAGAAATTGGTAATTGATTCTAAGCTTGTCCCTGAGGGTCAGTGGGGTCTGGAGAGACCAGAATTCGGAGAACAGCTCCGCAGGGGTTTGCCACGGAGCGACACTGTTTATACAGAACACTACAGCTACCAGCCAAACCACTCTGTTCTACCCATTTAGAAGGTCAATGCTACTGTTTATCATTTCAAACTACAGCTTACACTCATTTGAAACGTTACATTTTTTTAAACAAGTACGATGCAACAAAATCTAAAAGTAGAGCCCGTTTCATGCAATCATTTATTCTGTACAGTGTGAAGAAGTGAAATAAAGACCGAGCGAAAGCAAAGGGGGCAGAGCAAGACTAAAGCCCAAAATGGGTTTGAGAGCCAAGATCTTATTGTTCGTCTCCACAGCCATTGAGATCGCCTCCAAAGCTGTGCATTCCGCTGGTTTTGTGCTGTATGCGGCATGCGGAAAGCGAAAGACCATTCTTGGAGCACTCTTTACTGTGGCAGAAGAATGCATACAGTTACTCATGTCTGCACCTCTCCAACAGCATTCAGGCTTAAGAGCTGCAGTAGACTGAGCCCATTCACGGCACAGTCAATTACAGTCAGTTAAAGTCACGATAGCCTTTGTTTTCTCTTAATGGGAGCTCTGTGTGGCTGCACTATGGGGGAAATCTAATGAATTTACTTAAAGAGATTTGATGTTTTCTCATTGCTTTGCTTGAAAGCATGCCAAGAAAGTTCAAACGCACCGTACAGTGCCGTGATATCTTCACTGGCAAAGTGAACTGACTTTTGTTCGAACGTATGAAATAGGAATTGCTGTGCAGATGCTTTATTAGTGCGAGAAACTGATACAGATCAATATCCTTAAATATGATAATAGACTATGAGTTCATTCTAACTAGGCGTTTCCTTTTTCAAATATAAAACTATTAATACACAGTTAATATTATTGATGTACAGATATTTTTTTAAATAAATCTCGGTTAGACTGCATAAAATGACTATTCAGTTGTTTTATTTCTGATTTATCCACCTTATTTTTCCTGTAAGAGCCATTTGTACATTTTATGTGTCTGGTTTCCAGTGTCATTCACTTCCAGCTATTTTTAGCTGTACAAAACAGCTCATTTTTCAGCTTGATTGCAAACTGGTGTGTCTTCCCATATTATTTTAATGTATCTTAATTATTAACACACTGGTTTGTAATGCAAAGAGTTTTACCGGTTACTGCACTTTGTTATTCTTCTAGTTATTTCCGTACAGTGGCTAATGAACCGGAAGTCTTGCACATTTACAGAAAACTACTTACTTTGGTGTTGAAAAATAAGGTGGATAAAGTGGAGTTTCGAACCTGCACATTCATGCTGTGCATGGACTAAGCCATTTCTGTTTTAAATGTGGCTTGTTTGATCAAAAAAAAAAACTAGTGTGATTGCCTGTTGAGAAGGGAGAATGAAATTCAGTTTATACTTCTTCCTCTTCCTCATCTGCCACGGTCAACTGGGAATCTGCAATTACATAAAACACTTAATTAGCAATTTAGGTGAAATTAACAATACACACCAAACAAACTGGCTTTCGCACACAAAATGAATAGTTTTATTTTAAATAATAAAACGGGTAGTTCCGGTCCTTGATTCTAAATGGTTGAGCTGTTGTAAATTACTCTACAAACATTCACCTTTGTTTACTTTTGTTTACTTTTCTGTTTCTGAGGAACTATATTGTTTGGTGGAAGAATATTCTTTTTAATACACTTTATTTGCTCAGTTTTCTTTTGTGAAACCTTACTACGTGTATGGAATAACCATTTTATAAAAGCAATAAGCCCTGCGAAGCCGTGGTTTACAGTGAATTTATAACAGCTAGGAAGTTTCCGCTTTGCATCATGCCTAACAACGTCCCTTAGCTGTTATAAATTCACTGTAAACCACTGCTTTTTGGGGCTTATTGCTTTATTAAATTAAGGTAGTGCATAGTATTACCAACCACATAACTGAAAATCACTAGTAAATCATACATTTCATTCATATTAGAGCACTTATAAATTGTGATGCACAAACTGTGGGTTTTAACCATCCCAAGTCATTTTTTGTACCAATCAAGTGAATGTGAGTACTGCCCATGGGAGGGGCAACATGACATTTCCCTGGCCGATTCAAAACAGGTCACGGACCCTCCATAGACACCAAGGCGGTGGGAGGGAGAACTTAACCACACCGTGTAACCGAATCAAACCAGTGGTTACCCCTTTTCAGCCCACTGGAATAGCCATAACAATACCATTCACTTTGCAGCAGAGAAGACATGCTTCTTTGAGACTGACTGAGAGGCTTTTTATCAACTGTGGGGCTTTGTAGCCTTTTAGAGAAAAAAGAGAGAGAAAGAAACAGCAAAGTTTGTTTTAAAAGTTGTTTATTTTTCCTAACACATTTTAGTGTATTTTATTGGGTGTGGGTCTAGGTAAAAGAACCTTAATAAAGGCAGATAACAGAATACGCAGTTTTATGTGCAGAAAAATTGTCAAACTCAGGACTGCCCTAGTGCTGACCTATGCCTTTCAGGTTGCTTGAACACATCAGAATTGCCATTGTTGAGGTTGATTAATTGAGTCTGATAAGTTACCATGAATGAAGATTGTTATAGTGTTTAATGTGGTGGGCCTGGGTTTGTAAATGCCTCTTTCAAATAGTTCTGCAGAAAAGCATATGGGCCAGACGTATTCATGAACAAAAAGGGGAAAAAAGCCAAAATTTATTACGGTTGTGTCCAAGCGGTCTTGTCCCCCTTCTTTTGATCATTTGCCGAATGACTTTGAAGCCATGCACTTGCCATATTAAAAAGGGAACATTTAAATGTAGAAAAAAGTGAGATTTTACCATGCTGCTTAAGTTTTCCTTGGTTCACAGTGTGGTTAAAAATCTTCATATCTGTGACCCTGGACCACAAAACCAGTCATAAATAGCACGGGTATATTTGTAGCAATAGCCAACAATACACTGTGTGGGTTAAAATTATTGATTTTTCTTTTATGCCAAAAATCATTAGGATATTAAGATCTGAAAGATGTTCAGTCAAGATATTTTGTAAATTTCCTACCGTAAATATATCTAAACTTAATTTTTGATTAGTAATATGCATTGCTAAGAACTTCATTTGGACAACTCCAAAGGCGATTTTCTCAATATTTTGATTTTTTGCACCCTCAGATTCCAGATTATCACACAGCTGCATCTCCGCCAAATATTGTCCTATTCTAACAAACCATAAATCAATGGAAAGCCTATTTAAAAAGTAACCCTTATGACTGGTTTTGTGGTCCAGGGTCACATTTAGTATATTAAGCATTTAATTAAAAAACCATTCTGAACATTTTTCCTTAGTCAAACATGTTGGCATTTATATCTGATTACTCTTAGACAATAAAAGACAATACTCATATTTAGAAATGAAGCTCAGCTAACAATACCCCTCAGACATGTCCAAACAACAGCTTGTAAAAGTGCGTTAGCCATAAAAGCTTGAAATTATTCACACCAACTTAGATTGGTGACACACTGAATAAACATAATCTGCTGTGTGACAACAATGTTTGCCAACTCTTTCCAAGTGTCAAGACCCTCAGTAGCCGGTGCCTTATCTCCAGTGTCTCAATTATTGGGTGTCAGTGGTGATGTATGGACCAGATTCCCGTGGTTTAGACAGGGGCCAGCTAGCAGTTGTAGAGGTCACTGGCCAGGCCCTCTGGACAGAGGACCAGTGACCCCCTTCATGCTAACCCACTATAAACTACTGCAATGGCCTGTAGACATTTCTATCCATCCACAGCCAAGGCTGCAAGTACAAGGCTCTTCTCAAGTACTTAAGCAAATATACAGAGGTTTCAACATGATGTAAAAGCTAAATTACAGAATAATAAAATATGTGTATATATTAAAATACCACATTAAGTTTACAAATCTACGTGATTAAATCAACAACTGCAGCAAGGAAAACCAATGCAAAACCAATGACACACATCTATTGTCTATGATTACCGGCCTGTTGAAATCCACCGACAGGACAGCGGTGTAATTTGGACAGATTGATTAGTTAGCTTCTGTGCATCAGATATTTGTGTCTGAGAGCTTCCATATTGACAGAGGGTATTAAGTCTTTTAGTTATCTGGCCAAGTCATGCCTGCTAAGCTCATTAGCCTAGATCCCAATCATCAGAAAGTCAATAATAGCCAAAAGAGAGATTAAAAAGTAGCTGAGGCAAGACAACTCTCTCCATCATTTCTCATTCCTACTTCTCATGTGTCACCACAAATATGATAATAGCGCACAAGGCAGCCTTTCAGAGTGATGGACATGTCTGGTCAAATCAATATCTTTGAACACATTATAAACATGTTTTATGAGATGTCATTAGATGTTTTAGTTACTGGTCTGTGTTGTTGTCTCTTTCAGGTGGTCACGCACTAACCTAAACCAGGAAGAGCATCTGCCCCTCTCTTGCTTCGTAGGCTGATGTCCATCTGATAGACTCTGTCTATCTTCTGATGACCTCCAGCACCTATATGTGGCTTACAGCAGAGGGACATTTAAGCTACAAGTCAATCACACCAAAACCAGAACAGTTGTCAGTTGAAAGGTTTCTCACCAAAGCAGCCGTATTACTATAGCCCAGCCTTTTAAAAGTAGAGTCTGCTGGACTCTTCTGCCGTGATGAGCAAGGAGCATCCATCTGCAAGAAAAAGACTTTCGAAATGTCTCCAGATTTTACATATGTTGGTTTTACTTTATTAGTGAGGACATCTCATAGATGCAATTGTTTGTATAGGTCATGATATTTGCAATACTCCAGTTCTAAACCTAAACTCTCATAAATCTGCTGGCATCATGAAAACATTATATCAACCTTTTAATTAATGAGGGCCACTT